>CAKNYM010049823.1:383473-429712 GCA_932195095.1 Andricus curvator
AAGATTATAATTTTGAGTTTGGGACAGGGAATTTCAGTAAAAACATAATTTTGACAATTGGGACAGCGAATTCCGGTAAAGAATAATAATTTGACATTTTACAACAGGAAATTGTATAAAGAATTATAATTTTGACTGCATTTTTACTTTGGGACAGGGAATTTTAGTAAAGATAGATTATAATTTTGAGTTTGGGACAGGGAATTTCAGTAAAGTAGTATAATTTTTAGAATTGGGATAGCGAATTCCCGTAAAGAATAATAATTTTGATATTTTTCAACGGGGAATTTTAAAAAAAATTATAATTTTGAATGCATTTTTACTTTGGGACAAGGAATTTGAGTAAAGATTATAATTTTGAGTTTGGGGCAGGGAATTTTATTAAATATTATAATTTTGAGTTTAGGACAGGGCATTTCAGTAAAAAAATATATTTTTGACAACAGGGACAGCGAATTCCCGTAAAGAATAATTATTTTGATATTTTTCAACAAGGAATTTTAAGAATTATAATTTTGACTTTGGGACAGGCAATTTCCGCAAAGACTTAGAATTTTTACTTTGGGGCAGGGAATTTCAGTAAAGAATTATAATTTTTACTTTGGCACAGGGAATTTTAGTAAAGATTATAATTTTGACTTTGGAACAGGGAATTTCGTAAAGAATTATATTTTTGATTTTGCGGCAGGCGATTTTCGCAAAGAATTGGAATTTTGACTTTGATACATGGAAATGTAATTTTGAGATTTTTGCAGGGAATTCACGTTAAGAATTATAATTTTGACTTTAGAACAGGGAATTTCGTAAAGAATCATAATTTTGATTTTGCGACAAACCGGACATTTTTTAAAAGAATATTATATAATTGGTTCTTTCGATCATACCAAGAAACCCGAAAAACAAAATTTATTGATTGTAAAGTGATCAAAATTACGTGTTTTCTGTAGATTTTGGGTAGTTGAATCCGAATCTAAAAGCAAAATATTTCTATCACTTCAAGAAGTGGTTGATTTTTACAATGAAAATTTTTTCTTCGCCATTCAGCAACTAATAGTTTAGAAACAAAATTCTTACTCTTTAATTAAATTGAGAAATCGCTTTTTAATCACCTTCCAAAGTAGTAAAAACGAGCGTCCCAGCCTCAAAATAAAAGCTGTCTCGTTAACTTACTCGGAACTGGTTGAGTTTTTAAATCATACTTTTTTCGTCTACATTCAGCAACTAATAATCTAGAAACCGAATTTTCAGTTTTTGATTAAACTGAAAATGAGATTTTATAGAATGTTTTTTGGCTCTCCGGAAAATCGGCCAAATGTGGGTTGATTCGTTTTGCTGTGTTACCCATCATTTCTTATTTCTAAATTCGATCAGAATTTTCCTGTTATTTTGAAATTCGCTATTATTTGCAGCTGATGAAATCGAAGAGGACTTGGAAGCAGCACAGGAAACGGCAAAGAGGATTTTCTCCGTTCATTCGGCCCTCCTTGGACGTGGTTTCGCCCTCGCATCTCCTCCAACAGTTTCCCAGGCTCTCGACGGTGTCCTTCCATTCAGGTGAGTGCCTATTCCACATGTACATAGATTATAATAGATTATATAATAGATTATATAATAGATTATATATAATAGATTATATATAATAGATTAATATAGATTATAATAGATTATTATATCAGATAATAGGCATTTCAAAACAGTATAGGTAGGAATCAGAATTGAAATATTTCTCGTCTTCCACTTGGAATAAACACACAGAATTTCTTTTATTCGTATGAGAGAAAATCCTTCACTATTACAGGCCTCACAGACCGGTTCATATATCCCCTATTGTACCCTATATTCAATTGAGGTCCCTATAGTACCCTATTTTCAAGATTTGGTCCCTATGGTACCCTATTTGCAACCGATAATGGAATTTACAAAAAATCACTTTTTTTCTCGAATCGCTTTTTAGTCATTTTTAAAAATTAGAAGATCACATTAGTCACTGTTCTTTCAATTGCCTTGAATTCTTTCGAAATATTTCAAAGTATTTTTAAAGATTCCGAGAAATCTTTAATAGATTTCAATAATTTGAAGGGATTTTAAAGATTTTAGGGTATTTTTAAAACTTTGAAGGCATTTTCAAGAGCTTTTAGTTTGAAATATTTTAGGGAATTTAAAAAGATTCCAAGGAATTATTTATTAATTTCATTGATTTTAAACGGATTTCAAAACGTTTTAAATATTTTAGGATAAAGAATTTTCTAGGATTTCGGAAGATATGGAACTTTATTACAGGACCTGTAAGGTTTTAAGATATTTTAAAAGATTTCACGGGATTTTATAAGGTTTTCGAGCATTTCAATGATTTCAAGGGGTTTTCAATGCTCTCAATGTATTTTAATACATTTTCTGGATTTCAGGGAATATCACCAGATTTCATAGAATTTCCCGGGATTTAATAATATTATAATGGATTTTAAAGAATTTTTTCAAGAGAAGTGAGGTATTTTGTAGGGTTTCAATGATTTAAAATTATTAGCTTTTGGAATTCTCCTTGTATTCTTATTAATTTGTCTTGAATTCTTTTAAATTCTTTGGAATTATTTTGAATTATTTTAATTCACTTGAATTCTTAATAATTTACTTAATTCAATGAATTTAAAAAAAAATTTTAATTTTTTATTTGATTAATCCTGAGAATCAATTGATAAAATGATTAAAGGTTTTGAAATATTTTAAGGTATTTCTTCAAATAAATTTTTAAATACCAAGAGTTTAAAAATTTTTTAAAGGATTTAAAAAGATTTTGAGGGATTTAAAATATTTTGGGTTATTTGAAAAAATTACAAAGAAATTTAAAATTAATTTCAGTAATTTAATATGGGATTTTTAAGGATTTGAAGCATTTTAGGGTATTTTAAAAGATTCCCATGCGTTTTCAAGAGCTTTAAAAAGTTTCAAGGGAATTCAAAAGATACCAAAGAATTAAAAATATTTTAGGAAATTTTAAAAGATTCCCAGAAATTTTTTATTTATTTCGATAGTTTGAAGGGATTTCAAACACTGAAATATGTTAGGGCATTTTAAAACATTCCAAGGTATTTTCAAGAGATTTAAACAATTTCAAGGGATAATTTTAAGGGATTTTAACGAATTTTAATATTTTAATGGATTTCAGAGAATTTATTCATGAGAAGTGAGGGATTCCGTAGGGTTTCAACAATTTCAAGAGATTTTCAAATATTTTTTGCAATTCATTTTGAATTCGCTCTGAATTATTATTAATTTATCCTGAATTATTTTTCAATTCTTTTGAATTCTTCTAAATTCAGTAAATTCTACTCAGTTCAATGAATTTTTTCATATTTTTGAATTTATTTTTGTTTTGCTTGATTTTTTATGAATTTCATCTAATTCTTCTCATTTCCCTTTTTGGCTAAGATCACTCAAAGTTTATTGTAATTAGTGGAATTTTTTCGATTAAAAATTTTTTTTCCAATTCATTTGAATTTTTTTGAATTTAACTTGAATTTTTTGGTAGTCATTATTGACTTCTTTGGTTAGAAATTAGTAGGGCTTCAAAGATTTGAAGAGATTTGAATTTTTTTTGGAATTCATCCTGAATTCTTTTAAATTCTCTTGAATTTTTTTAATTCACTTGAATTCTTCTAAATGCGCTCAATTCTATTTAATTCAATGGACTTTTTTGAATTTTTAAAAGTTTTTATTTATTTAATCCTGAATTCTTTTAACCTCACCTTGAATTCTTAAGCATTTCATCATATTCTTTTGAATTCCCTTGTATTTTTCTAAGATCATTTCAAATTTAATGGATTCAATGAAGTTCTTTTATATTTTTAAATTGTTTTCAATGCATTAAAATTTTTTTAAATTCACCGTGAATTTTTAGGAATTTCATCGAATTCTTCTCGTTTATCTTAAATGCCTCTAAATTCATTCCAGGTTTACAGAAATAAATGGAATTTTTTTGATTAAAAATTTTTTTTCCAATTAATTTGAATTCTTTTGAATTTAACTTGAATTCTTTTGATGTCTTATGAATTTATCCTGAATTTGTGACCCTTTGAGCGTGAAAAAAGTACCCTATGAGCGTGACAAAAAGTACCCTAGGGTCCCTATATTTCATCCCATAGGGACTATGTGGCTGCTATTACTTTTGTATCTTATTTTCAAAGAAATAAATATCAGATCAGTAATTAGCGATCAAACGCATATAACTGGAATTGCCACCGCCAGCGCTGACTTTGAAAACGAAGCTAATTAAATTATGCACCAAGTGAAACTATTGAATTGCAAATTTTGAAACTGGGACATCGAACTGAAGCGCAAAGAGTTATGCAGTGGACCGATTTACTTTTAAATAAATTATTAATTGCTAATTCGCTCGTGTGATCTGCCTGCTCATGAAAATTCTTTATACCTTCGGGTATTTAAAAATAATTTGAGCTCTCGATACAATAACGAGTTTAAAACTTATTTGTGTGTAAAATCCTACTATGGAGCTCTTCATTGTTTTCGCGAATGTTAAAATATAAAAAATTCACATTATTGTTCACGGGTTCCGCGGACAGGATTTTGTGAGATGAATTTATTTTTACTGGACACGTTGATGAATACGATCATGATTATTATTAAAATCAGGGTTCACAGTATTTTCCCTATTCCCCTGAGTTTCCCCTTTTCCCCGTATCTCTTTAAATATACGATATTTGAAAAAACAATTGTTCGTTTTACATCTATAAAACTATTCTATTCAAAACTAGAATATGCTATCTCACTTTTTTAAATTTGATTAATTTCAAGCTAAACTATTTAGGATTTAAATAAAACTTTAAAGCTAAAATATTTTTTCGTTGAATCTATAAAAATTAAATATTGTTGAAATTAACTGAAATTAACTATAATAAAGTACGATGGTCTGACTTTCCACAATTGAAGATTCTTAAGTTTAATTTGGAATTACGATTGTCATCATGTTAGACATTTTATAAAAATTATAGTTCGATTAGACCAAAATTCAAACAAGAATTACAAGAGATTTACAACTAATTTTAATAACATTTTTCGATTGAACACATTGAACACAAATTTAACAAGTTATAGAATTTAAAGAATTGAAGCATTGGCTCAAAGAACGTTGTATGCACAGAGATTTTTACTCACTTGAATATTTTTAATTTTCTTAAAAATTGTATTTGATATTAACTTCATATTAAGTAAATAATACTTTATAGTTTATTCTATTAAATTTTTTCGACAGGAAAATAAAATTCATTAAAATAAATGTACATAAAGATACCTAGGTACTTAGGTAAAAAAAATTAGTTTGATGATTAAAAATTTAAAATAGCTTAATAATTGTTTTGAGAACAGTGACACAACATCTCAAAATATCTGCTTCAAATAAAAAAAAATTACCAAAACCCAGATTTGAACAGTTCGGCAAATTGAAACGCAGTTTTTAGTACATGTTAAAGATTTGTTCTTTAAATATACATTGCATTAATATTTAATTAATGTAAAGATATAAACAAATTTAAACAAACCTCTTTTTCTTACTTTTTCGTAAATGAAGAAACTTCCTACATTTCAAAATTTTAAAATACTTACTGTGTTTACTGCTCAGGCAATTTCAAATTAATAGCGTTTGAAATTAAACAATTTTTATTTTGTAATATCAGACAATTTCTAGACGTTTTAAATTCAATAAATTCTGAATTATCAATTTTACATGTACATTTTTCAAATATGCAAAAATTTTTATTGAATATTAAAATAAAATTACTATTTAAAATTTAACATTATGTGACTTACAATATTTATGAAAACAGTTAAGATAAGATCTCCAGATACTTAAAAAATATTGGCATCCATGAAAATATTAGAATTACGAAAGTAAGAGTTTTTTTCAAACATATATTACTGCATTAAAAAAAAATGAATCTAAGGATAAATAAATCCAGATCTTTTCTAAATAAAACATATTTTATGTAACTTTGACGAATACAAATACACTGGAATAATGTCCGACAAGAATATTTTTGAATAGAAAAAATGTAAGCGAGTGCATGCTTAAGACAATAACTAGAGAGAAATTGACTCTGTTTCTTCTCCCCTGAAGACATTAATTAGGCCCCTCGTTGGCCCCGTGTTCGTCAATGTTTAGTCTATGGCAACTGTGGCGCAGCGAGTCGCCAGCATTTTCCAAATGTTTTAGATTTCAATGACGACTTCTACTTCGAAACATTTCAAAAATCATCTTCAACTTATGATCTGAGGAGTAAGCGAACAAAACATGATAAATCCATTTGAGGAGTAAGCGAACAAATCATGATAAATCCATTTTTTGAAGAAAAAAAATGAGTTACGCATGGTTTAAGCATCTTCAGGAGTCAAGAAATATGATTAATGAACCTTGATTCACAAAAAAATGTATCCCTTTAAAATCTCGCTTCAACAATTGTACAACCTTCCAAATATATAAATTAAAATTCGTGTATTTTGTACTGAAGAGTTCAATATCGTACCAAAACAATGCAAAAATCCAAGCTAATAGGTTTAATAATTCGATAATATTGGGTAACCAATTAGATGGTTTCCTCTGTATGATAGTTTTTCTTCCATCTCTGGTGTCCTTGAAATACAGATTTTGTATAATTATTGAGAAATCATTTCGAATGGATCTATCATGTTTTGTTCGTTTCCTCCTTATGTATTTTTTTTAATAGTGAAATTGAATCATCTTATATTTTTGCATATAACTGCACAGAAGTCATCATGCCAAGAAAAATGCTTATGTGCTATATCACCATTACCAGCTTTATGAAGCATGATGTTTTATTTCGATATAAGAGGATTTTAATTATTCAAGCTATACAACTTTTTTAACATTTGAAGTTGTGGTTTTCGTCGTTTTAGAAAGTAAAGTATTTTGCAGCTGATATTGTGATGTTGAGATAAGACCTTGTTGTATTTACTTCAGCATTTATCGTCTCAGTGCAAAACAGATTCAGTCTGTCCACTATTACTTATGCATTAGTTTGACCCAGTCGTTAAATATTTGCTTAACGGCCGATCGCCATCCAAGGACAGAATGATTTCAGTCCGTTTCTGCGTAGATTGTAGAACGTTTAAAAGCATTCTTTCCTCGATGAGTCTTCTGACATACATTAGAGACGATGAAATAATTGATTGTATGTATTGAGTTTTTCTTAAAGCTTCCGCAGAGTCAATATTTTTCTGTGGCTCGCAAGACATTTCATTTTTCGTTTGCTTCCCGAAAAAGTTACGTAGTTGCCAAGTTGAAAATTTTTCCAATTTCGAAAATTATAACAGGGTGACGGAAAATGGAAATGGACGGGGAAATTACATTGCATTCATTTTTGGACCGGGAATTTTGCAAATATTGATAAGAAAAATCTATTAAATCACATGATATAATGCAATTTAAAATAAGTTTAATTTCAACATTAAAAAAAATGTTGAGTGAAATTATGACCTTTTCAATTATGAAATCATTCAGTTTACAATGTGTAATTCTAAAACCTTTTGTACTATTGCCTTTTTAATTTAAAACCTCAGTTAAACAGATGTCTATACACGAGGTCACCTAGCTGCTAAAGTACCATTTAAGTCCATTAACATAAAATACATATGCCGCCAGACGACTTCACTTCATTGGGTATGAGCCTGTGAAAATTTTTCTTTCACTAAGCTGAGCTCAGAATCAGTGATAAATCGCAGCTGCATCCGACTTTATTAGAAGTACTCGCACAGTTGCCTGGCCAGGGGAGATGGAAACTGCAGAAAACTACCTCCCGAGTTCAGCCGGTTTTTTGACAGTCGAGTTTGAAGGCAGACATTCGACCCCTACCCATCGAATGCACACAATCATTCTCGGCGTCAAACCTCCTTCTAGACATTAGTTAAAACGCAGCGAATAAACAACCGTCGCAGATGGTCACCCATCCGAGTGCTATCCGCGCTCGAAATGGCTTGACATCTGGACTCTTCTCGAGTCGAGATTCACCTCACAGCTAATGCCGTCGGTTAATATATAGTAATATTTAACTGTTCATTTAAAGTGAGCAATTAATTATAAATCAAATTATAAAAGCTGTTCAATTTGAAACTGAATTGTTGAAAATAGCTTTAAATCGTAAAAAATTCGAGTGTTAATTTAAACATTGAACTTTACAATTTTAATTGTTTCGTTTTCAATTTGTAAGTGAAACTGTTGAATTTCGATGTATAGAAAACAATTGAACAATTATTAATTTAAAACGACTTAAAATCGAAAGTTTAGCGTGTATTTATATTTTTGAACCAGAAATATTTAAACTGTCCCATTTAGAAAAGTTAACAATTGGGAACTTTGCAGTTTAACGGTATTTAATTTAAAATTGTTCAATCGAACAGTGTTGAAAGCCTCCATTTTAAATTAAATTATTAAAAGTAAATTCTTGAATGTTGGCATACAAAGTTTTTTAAGCTTCAGTTTTAAAATTCGCAAGAGTTCCATGTTGTGTGCTTTAATTTAAAGTTCACTTTTGATTACTTCAAATGGGAAAAAACCGGGAAATGGCTGGACATTTTTTTCCTCGATTAAAACGGCCCCCCTGTAGAAGTCTTGCATTCAACAAAGAATGTTATGCTTTTATAAATTATAACAACTATATTTTTATTTTTATTTCGTATTATGAGTAAAATTCACATTTATTATATTTTCCAACAGATTTATCATAAAGATTACAATAAAGATGACTAAATAAAGAGGAAATCTACCTGAAAATTAGATGTCAGTGATTCCAGTGAAAAAATGCTTTTGTGGGGTTTGAGATAGCATAAAACGGAGACAGTGATTCTTGAAGGAGTTTAATTTCTGCCATTTACGTCTCTCTGCCAATGAAAAATTATATATAATAATCTACCATTCATTCATTCTGCCCACATTGAAGGTTCTATATTTCGGCTGGATCTTCGCGCGTTTTTTTGTCTTTTGACTTTTTCAATCATGTCAATGTGACAGTTTATTGTTATCATGATGCACATTTTGAAAATTAATTATTTTTAATGACTTAGTTTCAAAATCCTAATGTAAGAGTGCTTCATTTTTTTAACGAAGTTTTGAATTGTTTAATTTTTAATGCTTCGAGTTTGAATTCATTAATTTTAAGAGTTTTCAAATAGAAAATATATAATATTGAAAGTTTTTAGAATAATTAAACTCTAAAGGTTCAAAATATTAAAAATTCACATTTTTGCTTCCTCATAGAGGAAGCTTTGTAATGGTAACATTTTCAAAAGATTTTAAATTCATTTAATTAAACCTTCCTCACACTTTCTTGTGAACACGATAAATTGAAAACGGTTGCAGATAAATTGATGAAATTTGGAGGGCTTATTTTCACCACTAATATCTTGAAACTGACCGAAGAATTTCTAAAAATATTTATTGAATTTTTTTAGCACTCAATAATATTTTAAAAATCGGTTTTTTATGGTAAAACTTTTTTCATTAACATAATTCAAAGTTGATGAAAGAATATAAAAGATTCCTCGGTTCGAACCGAATCGATTTATATTATCATTTATATTATATTTAAAATTGGTTTTTATAGTAAAATTTTTTCATTCTGGTCGCGTTAATTTTGATTGAGAATTAACATGCATTAAAATAGGAAAGTGTCTACACAAAGATTGAGTACAAAGAATATCGTTCGCTAGCAGTTATAATACAATATCGTTATACATTATCAATTAGACGAGCTCTTAATTCATCCGCGTCCTCAAGACTCAAGACGACTGCCTGACTCCTCTGATGGTCGACACGTGTCGGAATTCTTTGTCTCGGGATCAAAGCATCCAGATTATCGGCTCCAAGAATTGTTTATACAAACATTTAATAATCATTTGGGCAGGCGACACCGATGGATGACTCATGCTGATTCGGCTGGTGAAATAATGTGCTCAGGCGGATAACGACTAAGTAATGTAATGTGATATTATGAAAATATCTCTCTTCACTCGTCCATCCTGACCATCGAGTTGCCCTCAACTCGTCCTGTTTGTAGAGTCCACATTTTACCTGCAAATTGGAAATGTACTCATTAGTAACTAGTAGCCAATTTAGATCTCTTGTCCAAACACCATGGATTTTCTTGACTTTTCAGCCTTTCCATGTGTTCTAAAGAGAAGAATAAATTTCGCTAGTCTCGCCAGGAAGCACAAGAACCGAGTGAGCGACTGAGTCAACTCGGCCTGAAAGGGATCTGACTTCGACTGCTCTTGCTCCAGTCTTCGCAAGTGAAGCTCTTCTCAACATATCTATGACCAGTAGATTTGTCGGAGCTGCACTGACTTGACTCTGGTCCAGCCTTCGCCAGTAGAGTTCCCCTTAACGTGTCTGTGACCAGTGGACTTGCAAGAACTAAACATACTTGAACCTCGGTCCAGCCTTCGCCGATAGAGCTCCTCTCAACGTTCCTATGACCAGTAAGCCCGTAGGAGCTAAATCGGCTCGGCACTCCAAATGGTCCTGACCTTTGCCACCGAACCTCCATCCACACGACCCTGACGAAAGGTGCCAGAGCGTTCTCGACTCGGTCTGTTTGTTATCTCGTAACCCGAGCAGTTCTCAGAACAGGTCCAGTCAGCCTTGGTTGCATGTTTGCGTTCGAAATATTCGTCGGCAGACTATCATTCCTTTAAGTACTTGTAAGCCACTCAGATAGGCTGGACCAGCTGTAACCTGTAAATGAGCAACAGCAAGGATTTTCAACGAATATTTTATCTGGTTTTATTCCAACGCATCGAAGGTAATCCATTTGCGCATGCTGTCTACCGCCACCACAGTCGTCTGGCCTCGACCTTTCTTGAGCTGCCTCAAGTCTGAAACTTCATAGCGATCGTTAGGTAGGACAGCAGTCACCTTGAATGGACGCTTTGACTTAGCTGCCAGTTTCTTGCTTTGACCAGTGGCTGCTGGTCGGGATGCCACCAGAAGAATGTCCCCTACGGAGTATTATGGTGGTTTGAACCTCTTACTGTCAAAACGAGACCTCTGCCGTACCTGTTCCTCGTCGGTAACTCGTCTTGCCTCCTTCCGCATCGCCTTCAAGTCGATCTGGTCCAACGTCTCTTAAATTGCTCCAAGCAAAGCATTATCTGCTGAGGTTCGAGACTTGTACCCGTACAGAAGTTGAGCGGGACTCGTTTGGGTGGTCCGATTCGTGGTGCAATTAATGCCACTCTGCACCTACTTCACGTAAACGTCCCAACTATCTTCTAGTGCACCAGCATTAGTCGTTGCCAGCGAATTGAGAATGGTAAGATTCAGTCGTTCAATCTGCCCATTCGCTCCTCTTCGCAGAACTAGATGAAACGATGTAATGTAAAGCAAGTGCCTCTGTCGCTGATGATTCAAGTTGGTACTCCGAAGATTCCAAACACTTACAGCAGTGTTTTAATGACCCATTTGGTTCTGGTGTCTTTCACCGGCTCGATGATGCAGAATTTCGTAAACACATCAATTAAAGCCAATATATGGGTATTATGTTGTTTGCTTTTTACAAAGGGATCCACATGATCCAAGTGAATAGTATGAAAAGAGATTGCGAGTTTCTCTATATGATGTAACAGGCCCGGTTTACTCCCCGACGTGGATTTATAGTACAGACAGTTCACACAAGAATTAACATATTTGACAACAAATTTTCTCATGCGCTTAAACCTGTAATTTTCTTTGATTTTCTCAAGTGTCTTTTCGGCCGCAAAGTGTCCTTTATCATCATGATACATCTTTACGATGTTAAATCGTGACGCTCGAGGTACCACCCATTTGTTTCCTGTTTCAGTTCTACGGAAAACCACCCCACCTCTCAAGTCATACCTATAAAAATATTGCTTTGCATCTGGTTAAACATCCCCAGTTTCAAGGATTTTACATATGACTTCTAGATCTGGATCTTGCATTTGTGCGGCTTTACTCCATTCACAGTCCGTAATATCAACAAGCATGCATTCGACCAGATTACGACTAATATAATCTACAAGTGCCCCTTGAGCCCTAGGTCGGTAAACAATATGAAAAACAAAGTCCTGCATGTATTCCCACCATCTACCTACCATGTGATTGATGTCTCGTTTTACAGCCGTTGCGCGTATGGCACAGCAATCAGTAACTACAGTAAACTTGATTCCGATAAGATGTACACGGAATGCCTTAAGTGCCTCAACTATGGCGAGAGTTTCTAAATCATAAGAATGATAATTTTTTTCAACAAGTGTAGTCTTTCGGTTGTAATACGAGACAACTCGTTTTTTTGTCGTTCTTTTTCTGTAACAGCATAGCTCCTAATCCGACCCTATTTCCATTAAGATTCTTTTCGAAATAAATCAGTCAAAGAGGCAACAATTTGAGAAAAGTCTTTAATAAACTTTCTAAAGTAGTTGACAAGTCCCAGAAAAGATCGCAGTTCTTTTATATCAGTAGGTTCCGGTGCATTAATTACAACATTTATTTTATGTGTACCCGGGCATACTCCATTTTTTGAAATTTCCCTGCCTAAGTAGTCAATAGTAGTTTGAAGAAACTTACATTTCGTTAGATTTAATGTGAAGTTACTGTTTCTCAGAGCCTCTAATACTAATTCAAGATTTTTAAGAGCTTCATCGAGACTCGAAGCTGTTATAAGTATGTCACCAATGTAAACTAAAGCGATAGAGAATCTCGACTCGCCGAGCGCCCTGTTTATCGCTCTTTGGAAAACTGTCGGCGAGTTCTTAAGACCGAAAGGGGTTCGCATAAATTCGTAGTGATCATCTGGAGTGACGAATACCGTCAACTCAATCGAATCTTCGTCGATTGGAATTTGATGAAACCCAGATTTTAGGTCTAAATAGGTGAAAAATCTTTTTCCTGATAGACGATCAATCTGATCTTCGATATTTGACAACGGGTGCAAATCGGATTTAATTTTTTATTGAGTAAACGATAGTCGACGCATAAGCGAGGCTCACCGTTTTTTCTTTTCTTTAATAGAATGGGTCTTGCATAAGGTGAATGACTCTCACGAATTATGCCGTCCTTTTCTAACTCTTCAAAAATTTGTTTCACGGTTTTCCGTACCTTTAGTTAGACCTAATTTTCGCATATTCAGCGCGATAGCCGTACGGTATCGATTTAGCAGCGAAACTAATTCACCTATGACTTTAGGGTCATCTACTCCCGGACATTGAATGTCTCCCTCAGTTATGTCCCTTCTATATTTTTCGACCAGGTTTACTTCTAACGGTACCATTTACCCATCTGCAGTATTTTCTGTCTCGAGTCTTAGCCCAGTTGCATCTACAATAGCTTTTACTCTAGGAGTCGCAATTATGTCTCGCTCGACGAGTATTTTTCTCGATGATTGCTCATCCGGAACTACAAACATTTCTACCTCGAATGTTATACCGTTCCATTAGGAGATGTACCTCAGCTCATGCAACCGGAGTCACCAGCGCTTAATTAAAAGCTGATAGGGTTTCTTGCGTTTGGATTAGCTTTAATCCAAGCGCTTGAGCTTCACTGAATCTGATTATTGAACAATCGCTCCCCAAATCAACTATGCACTCACTCGAAATATTGTTTACGGTACACGGTTTGATGGGCTTTTGTACTTCTAATTTCTTTACTTGACATACATGCAGACTTCCTTTCGTATCAGCTAGTCATGGCTTTTTCGATTCTTTATTCGATTTATTTTTCGACCAACAATTCTCTTCCCTATGGTCTACTTTCCGACAATTTCCGCAAATCGGGTTTTCGCTCGTTGTCGATTTTTAACTTGAGCTACCCCTCACCCGGACGCCTCTTTCAGATCAGGACAGTCATATCTACGATGACCTACCTTCCCGCAGTGATAACATGCATTTTTCTTTTCGTCTCCCACTTTCGGCTTTCCGTTTGTAATCTCACGCGTGTTTTGTCTCTTGTTTCTCTCATTAGCTTTATCCTCCGTTTCGCGGAAAATGGCTAGACAATTGTTGAGTTCATTAAGGGTTTTGCAACGCGTTGAAAGTACGTTGGTGCATATTTTCTCATTATGAAGACTACGAGTAACGAAAAAACAATTTTATCTTCTGCCAAATCAAGCTTGAGTTTGTTCAGTTTCCCTACTTTTTTAAAACAATAGGTTTGAAGATCCTGACAATTGAGTTTCGTGCAATTCATCATACCACACTTTTGCGTTTCCGCGGAGCCTACAAACCGCCAAATAGATTTTCGTCTTATCATCCCAATCATACAAAATAGCACAAGAATTTACTCTGTCTAACCAGTCTGCTGCAGATTGGTTCTTTACAGACGGATCAAATTCGGGCAAGAACTTCTCATTAATAAAATTGTTTACCGACTTTTTCGAATTTAATTTCACAATACTTGCCAGAACATCAGTAAGTTTGGCGAAATCGGAGTTGGTTATGCCTGAACGATATACTTCCAAACTAGTCCTGCTTGCTGATTCGCTTGGGCTTCGTCGAAGCTTTTTCGGATCCTGTCTCCTCGATGAGTCGCTGGATCCCTGGGTTGATTCCTGTGTCGTTTCCGATGTCGTTTCCTCTCTCGCATCCTGCCACCATTATCACGAGATCTACTTCTTCTCATTTTAACATTTTAATTGTTCACTGCTAGCACTGACACTCATTCACTGCACCAGCACTGTTTATAAATGTCACTGTCCACGAAGTGAGCAGAAGTGTATCCCACTTCTGATATGTCGCGTTAATTTTTATTGTCAATTAGCATGCATTAAAATAGGAAAGTTTCTACACAAAGGTTGAGTACAAAGAATATCGTTCGCTAGCAGTTAGAATACAATATCAATATACATTATTTATTATTATTATTATTTATTATACAATTAGACGAGCTCTTAATTCATCCTCGTCCTCAAGACGACTGCCTGACTCCTCTGATGGTCGACGTGTCGGAATTCTTTGTCTCAGGATCAAAGCATCCAGATTATCGTCTCCAAGAATTGTTTATATAAACATTAAATAATCATTTGGGCAGGTGACACCGATGGATGACTCATGCAGATTCGGCTGGTGAAATAATGTGCTCAGGCGGATAGCGACTAAGCAATGTAATGTGATATCATGAAAATATCCCTCTTCATTCTCATAATTGAAAGTTGATGCGATAATAGAAAAGATGTGTTGATTCGAGACGAATCAATTGACCTATAATATTGCAACATTTTATTGAAGAGTAAGAAAGCTATTGGTAATGCATAATATTTGAAAATACGGTTTTTGATGGTAAAACTTTTTTCTTTAATATTAATACATTTAATATTAATACATTTTATCAAAGAGTGAGGAATTTATCGTCATTTCTATTATATTTAAAATCGATTTTTATAGTAAAAATTTTTTCATTCTCATAATTTAAAGTTGATGTGAGAATAGACGAATCGATTGACCTATATTATTGACACATTTTATTGAAGAGTAAGGAAGCTATGGTAATGCATAATATTTGAAAACACGGTTTTTTATAGTAAAACTTTTTTCACTAACATAATTCAAAATTGATGCAAGAACGGAAAAGATTCCTTGATTCGAGGCAAATCGATTGATCTATAATATTAATACACTTTACTGAAGATTAAGGAAGTTATGCTCATTTATAATATTTGAAACATCTGTTTCAAACAGAATAGTATATTGCGTGACGAGGGTCGAAAGGCAACGATTTCACAAGTGTGAAGTTAGCTGCCCGAGCGAAGCGAGGGCTGATATCACCCTCGTGAAATCGTTGCCACGGCCCGAGTCATGCATACAATTTTTCATCATATCGATAATCGAAAATTCTTCTTGAGATGCCTGTGGAGCGGGTCGACAATCGAATTTTCAACCCTAGGGAAAGTCGAATTTTCGATTGAGGTATGATGAAAAAACTTTTTTCATCGACATAATTTAGGGGTCCCCAGCGAGGAGAAATTTCTCCTCGCTGAGGGCCCCTGACATAATTCAAAGTTGACTCATGAATAGAAAAGACTTTTTGATCATAAATTTTCAAATAGAATAATTCTGACAATTTTTGTAAAGAAATCATAAAGCTGGGAACGGGATAGGGTGCGACAGAACTTTTCCGTTCCCTTTTCCAGCTCGAAAAATTATAATTTAGAATACAAAATTTGATTGGTCTGATTCGTCTTTGTATTTAAAAAATTTTGTATATTATTTTTTATTTTCCTAGCGGGAAGCAAAGTTCTCGTGAAATGAGCACCATATAATTATAAATACAAACAAAGTAGAAACACTCGAGATCGAATTCACAGCTAGTTTAGTAAAAAGTTATACCCAATAACTTTTAATGTCACTTCATACTATATGATATGATACTTAAAAATATTAATATATATATATATATATATATATATATATATAATCTTTAAAATGTCTATATTTTCAATTCAAAATTATAGTCTTGAATGTGCAATTTTAAAACATTTTAATTTTTGACGCTGAGAAACAAATATCTTTTTGCTTCAAAAGCTTAAATTCGAAATTATTTGGTGTGAAGTTTCTTAATTTTTCGCAGTTTGAAATTAAAATATTAAACATAGCAGGACGATTTCATCATGAAATATTTCAAAGCGTGTAAGAAATGGCACAATAACAAATTGAAAGACATGATATTTGCACAATTTTCAGTTTGAAGAGTTAGTAATCAAACAATATTTTGAATTAAATTGCTTCAGAATAAATTCATAACAATAAAAAATGAAAATGATTTATCCAATTTAAGCATTAAAAGTGAGAAGGTTTTAAAACCAGAATTGAAAATTTAATTATTTTTTATTTGAAAATGTTCCAAAATATTAAACATTTCAAACTCTATTTACAAACAAAAAAAAAACAATTTCGAACTGAAAGACTTAAAATTGTGCAATTTAAAAAATTGGAATCATAGCGATCTTTTTTTATATTCTTCTTTTTAATTTTTAATTTTCAATGTAATACTTTAAAACTGTCCTATTTTGCTTAAAAATTCAACAACAAAAAATAATCTAAAGTTGAAAAATATATGCGATTGGAAGATTTCTAGAATATATAATAATTATAAATGGAGTGTTGAAAATTAAAAAAGATTTGAAATTAAAATAGATAAAAATTAAACTAACTGATATTGATACTGCACTATGTAATTTAATAATTTCTTTAATTTTGAATGGTTGTAGTTCTGAATTGCCATGTTGAGCGCTGAATTTTCAATTTTTCCGTTTCGTAAGTTTTTATTTTACAACTAAAATTGAATTTGTTGAATTTTTGAAAATATAATGAACAATTATGAAATTTTAAATGGTTTTAGTATAAAAAAGTTTTAATATTGCAATTCTCGATGACCAAACTTTTTTTTAGTTTTAAGCGTAATTCGGATTCGTTTAAATTTCAGCGTTTCGTAGTAGATTAAAAAAAATTTCCTGTTTAAAATTACTTCATTTTAAACGTTTTTTAGAATAGTCCAATTTTAAAGGATTATAATTTTCAAATTTTCCGTCTCAAATGGTAAAAATGATGGTAAATTAATTGTTTGATCTTAGAAAAATTTGCCTAAACAATTTTAATATTAAATTATAATATTGTATGTATAACAATTTAAAATTCTAGAATTTCATAAGCTTTGACTTTCAAACATTCAATTTAGTTACAATTTCGAATTGTCAAAATTCAATCGCTTCGAATTAAAAATTATTAAAATTCAAAAGTTTACAATTTTATGTTATTCAATTTTGAATGTTTTTAATGAGAAATAATAAAATTTCAATCATACCTTTGAATATTAAATGAACCCATTAATCCCGTGTAGGAATGGTAACAGGGATCCGACCGGGAGCCGGCCGGATAGCCCCAGTTTAAACCGGGCGCTGGCCGGGGATACCGGCCGGGATCCGGCTAAAAACGTCACGGTAAACTGGTCGGATTCCGGCTTTCAAACCGGCCGGGATCCGGTCGGGTAATCCGGCCACAGAGCGGTTAAAAAATGTTGCTTCTGGCGAGAAATTGGTAACTTGTTTTGTCTTTTAAGGCTCATCGTAAAGAATACGGTGAACTTTAAATATCAAATCAAGTTAATAAATTCTCGTGAGGAAATTGAAGAAGAGTTTCAATAATTGATCCTAGAATCTGCTAGCAATTGTTTTATTTTGGAAACCACGTGGTGATTTGAGGTTAGGAAGGAAGAAAGGAAAAAAATGAATACACAACACTATAAATTAATTAAAAATACTAATTATCCACTCAGTAAGTGGGGTTTTCGAACTGATTACTGAAATAATGTTCATTTTAATTATGGATCGCGGTTTTATTTGCGAACTTCGAGGAGACGACACGTGCATTCTCGTTCGAGGTTCGAAACTGAAACTTAAAAGTGTCTACGCCGACGCCAGCGCAGAAGGTGTCAGACATGGCGGTAAATTTGAAAGTGTACAGACTAAAAATTGTCTGAAAATAGAGAAAATTATAAAAATTGTAATAAATCTGCTGTTGCACATTGCAGAATCGATAACAGTTTTATTTAATAAATTAAAACATTTAAAAAAATCAAATCTTTTTTTTTAAGAATTCAAAAAGCTAGTTTCTGTTTTGCTGATCTGATAAATCTTTAAATTATACTTTTCAGATAATAATTCATCTAGTATCCGTAAATACGTCTTTGATAATGTCATGGCTCTTAAAAAATGTGTAATTTCTACAAAAAAAAGTATCCTGACCAGTGCCCGGTCGGCTCCCGACCATGAAATCTAACCAGGGTTGTCCCGTCCAGTAACCGGCCGGCTCCCGACTAGGTGATTCGAGAAAAATGTAGCCCGGCCGGCTCCCGACCGGTTCCTGGCCATGAAACCCAAACAGGGGTAGCCCGGCCGGGATCCGACCAGAAAACTTGTTGTAGTAGGGCCAACCGGGGCAATTTCTGCACGGGATATTGTTTTTCTAATTTTCTTCTTAAAAAAATTTAACAACAGAGACATTAAGCCATAGACCTAGATATTGTTTCACTTGAGTTCGGATTTAATTGCCGTCCTCAGAGAATCAGTTTCTTTGTCAACTCTCAAATAGGGTCATCCACTAATTTTTTTTTATTTTTGCATATTAAAGTATATGCTCTAAAATCACGAATAATACCAGCATAGTGTAACAAAAACTTTTTTTTTGAATTTATATTTGAAAAAGAAAAACTTGTACACATTTAAAATTCCTCGCCAAACGCTTGTAAATAAGCCGGACGATTCACGCTTTTTTTCATAAAAATGCAAAAAAATCAGCACTACCATTGGTGTTTTGTGCCTCCATGCAAGAACACGTTTGTCAAAAATTCAGGAAAATTATTCATATCTATACCCAAAGGTGAGGAACGAAAAAAATAGTAGAAAATTGTTCGTCGTGACATGTTCCCTAATAACCACATCTTTAACGTCAACAGTATATTGTTGCGAAGATCATTTCAACGTAAGAAAATATTTTCATAAAAATAGAAAACTATAAAATATGCTTTTTTGATAACATAAAACCCGTACTTTACTGATATTCAACAGTGTTATATATATGAGATGCCGGGACCTATGAGCACTTTAACCTTAAAATCAAATTGTTTATTTGCGCAACAAGTATTATAAAATTATATATTTTTTAACTTTGGAATCATGCTGCTATTTTTAAGAAAGAGTTTCCGCTAAAGAGCGAATATATATTTAATTCTTATATTTTATCAAGTGCAAAATCAAAGTATTGAATGTTGAGGTTAAAGCTCGCTTTATGTGAACATCGCAACATATATAGTCGATTATTTCGTTTCCTTTCTATTTGTTTTATTTAAACTAAAATAAATACGATATTATAATCTTGATCAAATAAATAACTTTAAATTCAATACAATACACCGGTTTGAATATTCAAAACGGTTTGAATACTTTTTCGCTTTCACTCCTAGAGTCTCAGCAACATTGAAACTGGAGCACTTCGCACAGAAATCACTTATCATAAGTGTACTTACTTTTGGCAAATTATCCGAACTGGCTTTAACGTATTCAGGCATATTGATACTTCATAAAAATAAACCCTTTTTGCCAAAAACCGTTGATTATTAGTTATTTCGTTTGTTTTTATCAATCTGGCCATGTATTTTCTTCGGTTTTGACGGCGCGTGACGTCACACCACGTGTTTCGAGCCGTGAGGGCGCCACATGTTTTCTTTTATAAATCGACATTTACGGTGGATATTTTATTACTTTTTAATAAATTATTATAAATTATTAAATAAACTAAATTAAGTTTTAATTTCACATTTTAATTCTTTGAGAGTCAAAGTTGATAAAAAACTCAACTATAAGGCAAACAAAATTTTTGTGGATGACCCTATTGAACCCATTTAAAAACTCTCATATAAAATTATTCAATTTTGAACATTTAAAATTGTCCTATTTTCGAAATTTGAATGCGAAATCTTTCAATTTCGATATTCTTCAACTCAAAATAAAATTGTTCGATTTTGAATGCTTTGAATTAGAAATGATGCAATTTCACCTCCCTTCTAATGAAATTGTCTAATTTTCACAATTTTATTCAAAAATGTTTCAATTGCAGGTGCTCTGACACTAGAATTCGAAATCACAATTATGATTAAACAAACCTTAGTTTAAAAATATTATCTGCACGGAGAAAAATGGAAGGTCAGTTCGGCCATCTAGATGTGCAGACAGACTATATTGCAGGGTCAACTATAGGGCAGCCCTTGAAGATGGCTAACGCGACTATCTCTAAAAGGTTAAACCAAGAGGTTCAAATAGATCATCTTAGAGTGTCGACTTGGTCATCTCGGGCGGTCGACTTAAGCGTCATAGAGAGTCGAACCGATCAACACAGAGGGCGGAATTGATCATTATAAAGGGTCGAATCGCTCATCATAGAGGGTCGATTTGGTCATATCAGATAGTCGAATTGATCTCCTCGAACAGTCGACCTGGCCATCTTAGGGGGTCGATTTGATTATCCTACATTTTCTATATTTGTTGTCCTTTTCCTACTTATTCCAGTCTCCCTCTTATAAGAGACTGGAAATTATAAAATTAAGTGGATCCTAGAAAACCTGAAAATTTATATGAAATACATGAATTCTGAAAGCATTTTTTATTCTTTGTGGAGAGTGAGGTGTATGAGACATAATTTGATATGTAAAAACAGTGCACATTGGCAATATATTTTTTGAAGCACGAAAGGCTAAGGACGCGGCACGATGTCACACTGAATTGTAAGGTTTCAAACATTGAAATGAATTCAGAAACCAGTATCCCACATCTCGTTACTTTCTGCATCATCAATGAGTGCTGACATTTTTTGCACGTTTTCAGTTTGAAACGATACGGTGACAACAAATTGATATCTGGACGTCCAGTTAAGCCTTTATCCTAAATCCCTTGGAAGTATCAAATTTGACGTTGAAAATTGAAAAGAATAAGCTTAATTGACTTTCCATCATGTTCTTATGCACTTCACTCTCCACGAATGTTCGAAATATCGAAAAGCAGTTTAAACTTATTAAAAACATTTTTAAGTTCAATAAACAGCAAATGTGACGCTGAACGGCTCAATGACATTTACTCACTCCGAAAATGCTCGAAGTCTAGAGTCTAGACCACGCCCACGGTGCTCCCAACCCTCCAGTGTTGCCAGATTGGTCGAACACCATTACCGTACGAGGCGCTGTAAATTTACCGTACAATTACCGTACGCAGATAAAGAAATTTACCGTACTGATTATTGTACTTAATCAACGAATATCGCACAGAATAGTCGTACCCGCTGATATATAGTCGGCGAAATGCGCGCGTTTTTTAAATCAAATTTTTAATGTAATTATTGCCATGCAGTTTCTCAGCGCACAAGCAGTGTCAAAAATGCGTGGCCACCCCGTACCATTCATTTAACGACGAATTTAGTGCCAAGGCCACTGCGAGGCAACCCCCGAAACTGGCCTTATATTGGAGTTCTTTTGTAAGATCGTATTCGATCGAAATTTCCGTTACAATTGTCGTACTTTATTGTACCGTAATCGTAAGTCGTACCCTACTCAAAATTACCGTACATGTACGATAATTACTGTACCTCTGGCAACTCTGGGCTGCTCACAGCTCTCGTATTCTTTCACACTGCATGCATCGCGTCGACAATCGGATTGGTTAAGGTTGGCGCGCTTATTTGAAATTATTAAATGTAAAGAGCAATTGTGTACAGCAAATTATAAGAGTAAAGTTATTAACAATAATTCTTTGCTCACAAGGAAGACTTATAAAGTGAAATATAAATTATTTATTAGATTTTCTCATTACAAATAAATGATCGGTTTTAATTTTAGAGAAAGGAATATCTTTTTTATCCTAAATACGAATTTAAAATTATTTCTAATATTCTTAAGCACTTTACATTTATTATTTGTTGTGAACATTTGAGTTACACATTCAATTATTTTAAAGAAACACGCCAACGGTAACTAATCAGGTTGGCCCTCCGCGATGGGTCATTTGCTCTTCCGTGGATGGTCGAAATGAGTGAAAACAAGATAATCGTATTGACCATCCCGAAAGGATACCTTGCTTATCCCTGATAGTGAGTCTGACCTTCTTATAACAGTCAGACTGTTCATAAAATGAGAGCCTCTCCGACTATGTCAAAAAAAATCTGGATGGCTCTTTAGACCATCTAGAAGAACGGACTGGCTCTCTAAATTTTGACCCTCTAACTTTGACCATCCATTTTTCTCCGTGTCTTATTTTCAATCATTTCTTTTCATTCTATGTTATCATAGAATAACAGGATTCAGTTGTTGAAATTTCAATCAGTTTTATTTTTACTTTATCTACTTTATTTGTTTTCTTTTTCTGAGAAATTCAATATCATTATTCCTGTTATTTTTTAAAACAACAGCAACAAAAATCACATATTTTGATAGAAAATTCAGTCTCTTATTTGACCCCGTATGCTCATCCCTATTTCCATTGACGCTCTAAAGGCAAATAACTATACATTTTTATCATATCAGTATCAACCAATCATTTATTCTTAACAAGTTTGCGTAGCATACAAAAACATAGTTGAAATATAAACCAGATATATCAAATTTAAAGAAAGATTGCACTCAGCGCTAATGGGAATTCGCACATGGATATAAACCACGAGCAAATCATCTTTTTGTACGCATGGTCAGATAGCTCATCTGTAACATTTCAACTGATCGTTTATTAACGTCCTCTGTATTCAATCGCCGCGACGCGTCGCTTGCACGACGTACAATGTAAATTAAATTATACAGTATTGCTGTCGTTATATCACAGACTCACGATAATTACAGCTAAATGATGTTAGGAAACTTAATCGTCACAAAACACGCAAATTAGTTCGCACATCAGTCCTCTTTCATTCACATTTACAATCTGAAATATTTTACACACTTACACTTCTTTTAATCGAATATTTTCAGAATATGTCGACGATGTTAACACTGCCACCGTAAAAACGTCGTTAAAAACTCGTAGAACCAATTAAACTAAACATTTTCAAAGTAGGAACAATAATAGTTGTCGAGTCCCTAATAGTTATGTACATTTATTATTTATGGTTTGCACGCGTAGCGAAGTTCGCCGAGCGATCGGAAGTTATGTGCAAGATATTAACTGCATTTTTTCTCATTTGAGATATTGAGTTTTTTCCTTTGAATTTATTTGGGATTTGGATAGATGTAGGTAAATCAGGGTGGCCGCAGGTCAGGTTGACCTGAAAATCAGGGAAAAATCAGGGAAATTCTGTAAGAAGCGCAATAAGTAACTGTCAAGAATAATCAGGACTGCCACACAGAGACTTTTAGTTACTTTTTTTCTCTAATCACTTTTAAGTCACTTTTTTAAGATAAAGTCACTATAGTCTATAGTCACGTTTTAAAATAAAAATGTCATTTTTTTAATAACTTAACTCATGGGTTAACCACTATTAAATTCAGGCCTATACCTATTTCTAGATAAAAAAAAAAAAAATTTGAAATATGTTAGGGTATTTTAAAAGATTCCTAAATTTTCGAACAGATTTCAATAACTTGACTGGATTTGAAAGCATTTTAAATATTTTAGGGTATTTTCAAATATTCCAAGGAATTTTTAATAGAATTTAATACTTCGAAGGCATTGCAAAGGATTTTCAAGATTTTACGATATTTTTTTTTAATTCCAAGGAATTTTCATGGAGGTTTAAAAAATGTCCTAGAATTTCGGAAGATGTGGAGAGGTTTTCAAGGACCTATAAAGTTGGTTTTTTAAAAGATTCCAAAAAATTGTATCCAATTTCCGAGGATTTCAATGATTTGAAGGGATTTTAAAAGCTCTCAAGGTATCTTAATAAATTTTCCAGGATTTCAAGAAATATCAGCAGATTTCATGTAATTTCACGGGATTTTATAATATTTTGTTGTGTGTTTTGTGGATTTCAAAAGATTTTAAAGGATTCGCAATATCTTTTGGCATATTTAATAGATTTTAATAATTTGAAGTGATTCGAAAGGATTTTAAAGATTTTAGGGTATTTAAAAAATATCAAAGAATTTTCAAGAGCTTTAAAGAGTTTCAAGGGATTTCAAAAGATTTCAACTGATATCTTAGGGCATTTAAAAAAATTCTAAGGAATTTACAAGAGCTTTAAAAAGTTTTAATGAAATTTAAAAAGACGTCAAAGGATTTGAAACATTTTAAAGTATTTTAAAAGATTCTAATTCATTTTCAAGAGATTTAAACAATTGGAAGTTATTTCCAAGGATTTAATGATTTTAAGTGATTTAAAAAATTGTCATAGGGTCTTAAAGAATTTCCTGGAATTTTGGAAGATACGGAACAATAGAATTTCACGGGATTTTGTAAGATTTAAATGGATTTCCACGAATTTATTCACAAGAAGGGCTTTCGTAAGGTTTCATTTCACTTGAATTTTTTTAAAGTTTACCAATTTTATCAGTGGACTTTAAAAAAAAAATTAATTCGTTCTAATTCTTTTGAATTTATCTATCATTGTTTTGAAGTCTTATGAATTGATTATAAATTCCTTCAAATTCACCTGGGATTTTTATAAATTTCATCGAATTCTTCTGAATTTTTTTTTTTTGCATTCAAAGGAAAGGTTAGAAATTAGTCACTTTCGATCACTTTTCCGGTTTAAATAGGTCACTGCTTCACTGTGTCAAGTAAATTAGGTTGTTCTAGCCCTGAGAATACTAAATTAAACATTTCTAAATTTTAATTTTAAGTTGTTTTATTGCATTTATAAAAGATTCTATATTAAAAATTTTACAAGATTAGAATTTTGGTTTATAAATCTTAATGGTCAGGAAAAATTTATCCCTGATAAATGGAATTTTAAGCACAAGAAAAGATCAAAACAAATCTATTATTATTATTCATGTTCAATCGTCCCGAGCCTTTTCAGTAATCTGTCATTAACGAAACTTTAAAAATCTCGTTTAGTAAACGCCGTCTATCTGTTGAAAATTCGTTCGCGTTTATCAATATTTAGTGACATGCGTTTATTCGCAGTCGAAAAAGCGGTTTCAATTTCCCATTTTGATTGTTGAGTTTCCTGCCTTTAGAAGACAATCATTGTTGTTTATTCAGAGATGTATGAAAAATCCGAAGAAAAATCGTTTTAAATGCACAGAGTGCTTGATTTTACTTATGTTTGAAAACAAAGAGTTACAGAATGAATAATAGTTTTGATATTCTCTGCAAGCTACGTTTTTCATGTGGTAATACTCAGTTAAAATTTTTGGTTTTAACAATGATCAAAGGTTTCTAAAAACTAAAATTTGGCAGTGAGTCGATACTTCGAGGAAGGAACTAAATGCATTTTATCACAAATATTTTGCAGTCTATGCCGTGTTGAAATAAAAAATGATGTTTAAATCCAGAAAAAAACTTCAAAAATGATAGGTACATTATACTTTATAAGAAGGTTGTTAATTAAGGTCGAGAACATTAATTAATCATAATCTATATTTCCTCTAAGTTTGAGTTTTAATTCGGAATTTTAAAATGCGGTTGGTTACACGTTATTCTTTGTTTCAAATGGCACAAATCTCATTTAAGTAATTGCTTTGATTGGTATGAACTGAACTCTGCACAAACACTTGACGTGACTTAAGCGCTACCGTGGTTAAGGAGCATGAAACGAACGGAAGATTTTTTTATGGCCTACATTTCTTTCTTTCGCCATCGGCTAGAAAAAAGTTCCCCTAACTCGATTACTTTCTTCATTTTCACGGAATTTTCCTTAAAGCTAATCAATACGGAATGCTGGCACTCTCAAAAGCTAAGTAACGGTAAACCTAGAAAGTATAACGACGGTCGACTACCCTTCTTTTTATTTTTTTATTTTTCCCAGACTTGGATTTGCCTAACAGTTTCTGGTATCGGAAATTGAATCCGTATTTTTATCTGATTAGTCGGATCTCGCTTAACTCTAATAAAATTGGTCACTTGTTTTCTGTTCTTTATACTAAAAATAGCTTCCTGGTATAAAAAAGAAGAGAAAAAATACATTCACGCCCCAAGATTTGAATAATGAATTAAAATTTAAGATATGATTAGTTATAAAAAAATATAAGAATATATGAATCTGTAAATTTAGTAATATAATTCACTACGTATTTCCAAGATATTTTTGAACGATTTTAATTCCACACTTATAAAGCATGCATTCTGACAAGTAATACATTAATTAGCACAATTACTCTATGTACTCATTGAATTGCAAATATGATGTTTTATCTTGACTTCATAGCTGATCTTGCTATCTATTTAAAAGTAAATAACTCTTATGTAGAATTCATCTTTTAAATAAACTTCAGCATTTCATTAAAAATAAGTCAACTAAAGTTATTTATATGAAATAATCTATAAATTTCCAAGAGGATAAAAAAATATTTAAATATTCGTTACGTTAGAAATTATATAATTACAGTGAAAGTTCTCTAACAGCTCATTATATTAGCATATTATTGTGACTAAAGTTTAAAAATACTTCTTAGAGCTCTAGCTTGTTTAGCCTTTAGTGACTCTTTGGGTCTTTACTTGTAGGATAAAATGGAATGTGAACAAAGAATTGATTACGTGAGCTTTCACGTGTCGGAATAGTCAGTTATACGAGTAAACCAATAATTGAACTAAAATATTTCACCATTTATCGTGAGAGGTTGAACTACCTTGAAAGAATTTTCCATTTTCAAGTTAAAAACCTTACCGAATTGATGATCAATCTCTCAAGGTTTTACCTCTTTCATTATAATTTTTAATTTTTTCATAACGGGGGTTTTGCATAAAATTGTTCATACTATTTCTTTACTAAAAATACAATAAAAAATGATACGATGTCTTAGTAAGGAGTTTTAGAAATTTATTTACAATACTAACGCTAGTTACATTTTTCACCATTCATTTGTGAACCAAGAATATTTCATTTTACTGCGTCTGAAAAATGGTATTCAAGCCGAAATGTCAACACTCGACAATACATATTGACATTATCTCTCTAAATATCTATCTTCTATTAATGGTACAATTGATTTATTGTTTGTTTCAATAATGCTAACCATTAATAGATTACAGACAGGGGCAATATGGGTCAACATTGTTATATAACTCCGTGGCATTTTTCTTTTTTATAATAGGACTTTTTGTACATCTTATATAGAGAAAATTTGTAGGATATGCAGTAAAATCCCAGAAAGAAAACAAAATTCTACGGAGTAATACCCTAAAGTCATAATATTCCCGGAAGTTCAAAATAGACCCGATTGACAGTAGTTCTCAATCGTGCAACAACCTCATTCATCCAGTAAGCTTTGCTGAAACAACAGGATAGGAGAGGGTAATCCTTGACCGTCGCTATTGATATGTAAATGGAAGCTTACGAACTGCGTTGTACTAGCGGGTATTCAATGAAACTAGCCATTCGTTTGATCGTTGATTCGCTGATGTAGCGTAACGTGCAGATATCGACAAGGTGCTTCGCAACCCTCGTGATCCGTGCAACCCTTATAATAACTAAATAACTTAGGTAAAAAACAGGTTTCAAATCTAGGTACAATTTCGAGTTTTCAACTTAAAAAATAATAAATGCATCTCACTTCAAGTTCCACTGTTCTTTCAATATTATTGGGAAAGTTTATCAGCACACCATATGCATCTGAAACACTTGGCCTGTCGTCGTGACGACTAGATCATCACTATCGGTCTCCTAAAACTAGATCAGGTTTGCACGAGCCTCTTACAGTCTGTAAACGCGAAAATCCGAGTCTTCCGGTGGCACGTACGGGTCTCTAGAACCGGAAGCTCGCGGAGGCTGTCGTTATAATTCTGTCGTGAGTGGCTCCGCTTTCTCGACGATCACGTGGAATTCAGTCTCCCTGTAGAGTCTTCCATCCGGGACGACCATCGTTATCCTACTATCCACCGGGGCACTCGTTCCCGTTCCATCTCTGCTGATGACGCCGTTTTTTTTTGACACGACGTCCGGTGCACTCGTTGGAACGCTTATCCAGCTTTTTCTATTGTCCTCACGACGCTTTCTGCAGCACCACACGATCAGACTCGCGCTGATCAGCAACGCAAGAACCAATCCCGCGATAGCGAGAACTAGGATCAGAAGTGAGCCACTCAAGGCGCAGTTTCTCGACTCGTAATCAACAAAGGTAATCGGTAAACCCCCTGGTCCATCAATGCACAGAAAGGTTTCTGGTCCTTCGTTGATAGATTCTGATGTATGTGGTAAAATCTCGCTCTGTTTAGTATATAACCTTGAATAGACATTCGTGTAATTAAGGATATCGCCTTTCCAGGTCGGTAACTGACCACAATCGCAAGGTTGTTCGACTAGAAGATTATCTACCTCGAGTTTGAAACTGCTTCTGTCAAATATCAGGGAACCCTCTTCAAAGGTTCTCAGACTGTTGTTCTTGAATATCAAGTCATAGAGGCTGCCCCCTGACGTTCCAGGAGACCTGTTTTCGGTGTCTGCTTTCAACTCCAGGAAGGTTCCCATTCCCAGATTTCCGAATGTGTTGTTCTTCACTATAACCGCTCCTCGCACACTAATATCGAAAGCTTCACTCTCCACACTTTCGAATATACAGTTCTGAATAGCCACGGTTTTTGGCTTTCTCACTATGAAAGCTGAACTTCTCACTGTGCCCATTTTCACCCCGTCTAGCATGAAACTCTGGTGTACCTCGATGTCATTCATCGTTCTAGTCGGCACTACCCCACCAAAACTTCCCCGGATCACGTGCAAGTATCGCACTTCGAATTTCTTGAAAGCGTGAGCTTCTATGTTCTCGACGTGACAGTCCTCCAGTCTTATCGTATCCGTGTTAAACAAGTTTGCGAAAGCGTACGAACTGATCTGATTTACTCTAACGTCCACGAACATTATCGTCTCGATGTCGCCCCGGAATGTGAAACTGGGCAGTAGGTCGATGCTGCTGTTCTTGATGGTGATTTTCACGTCTGTACTGCGTGGCGACAGTTCGAAGCTTTGCCGATCCAGGGTCAAATTAGCAACATTTACTAAGTCTACTGACCGCAGACCCTCCAGCTGGATCAAACTCGAGTTTGTCAGGTACACCGACGAGCAGTTGCTCACCGAAATTCGACTCGTTCTTGAATTCAACCACTTTTCACCCTCCGACGTCAGAATCAGCTCCTGAAACATACAAGGATGGTTATTATTATTCGGTATTTATTTGTTCTATAAGGAGTATACTGCATTTTCCAGATTGTAAACATTTCAACTATGATCCTATTACTTCTGAACATAAATAATCAGTAACGTATTTACACGAGAGGCCATAACGGCTATGGCCTAGGGCGGCAAATTTTTAAGGGCAGCACGGCGCGGCGGCGTGTTATTACATATTGAGTCGGTTTTCTCTTGTATACTGTTTTTTTTTTATTTGACAACTCTGCAATTGAAAAAAATTAGTAATGAAAATTGAAAAAAGGAGGAATTACATTTTTTTAATCTGTTATCATGTTTATTAAAGCAGTGCTTTTTTGGTACTTTTCGTTACTTCTTTCTGGGAAACAACTTTCTTCAGTCTAGTGAACATTATTTTACAAGAACACTCTCGCAAAACAGTTTCTACGAAAATACATTTGTGAAGGAGAGTGTCGTTTGTTTCAACCTCAGTTTCAACCTCTGAGTTGATGTCCTAGATCGATAAGTCCCTAAAGGATAGAGTTGTGCTTTATATCGGATTGCGAGAAGGTGGTAGAGTGGAGAAACACGATAGTCTCTCGAGAATCAGGAAACTGACGAAGAACAGTCCTACGTCATCGCCTTGGCACCTCATTTGGCCAGATCGTTTAATCTCACGACCCTCATATTCGATCCAGGACGCTCTAACTAAGGACCAAATTGTCTTTAATTGAACGTCTAACTACACTAATTATTTTAAATGTGTGTGCCTCCACGTTGGGTCTCTCTTGTCGAACACGCATACGATGTCGTTAAGTTATAAAACGGTCGAGCTTAACTTTCATTACACCGGAAGGAGTCGTCCGTGTTATTAAGTGCGATTTAATTCTCGCGCCCGCATTTCATGAGACTGTCTTGAAACTCGGCTTGATTGTTTAAATTCACGTCTATGGAGCTTTGTTAGTTTGATTTGATAAAAGCCAAAATTATTGGATAGGGTAGTTTCCAATTAAGTTTTAATTTATCAACATTTAACTTGCATCATACACATATTAAAAGAATATTCTTTCATCTATAGAATCGTGAAAATAAAAAGTAAAGCAATTTTATCTCTCATCTATTGAATGTTTTGACTCGCATTGATAAGAGTATGACACATTAAGTGACTTATCGTCTCTATTGAAAGAAATGTATGATTTCGAGGAATTTCTTTTATCACATACCATAGGTGAGCGATAATTTTCAAAGATGAGCCATCGGGCTCGACCTCCTTTAGAATCCGTTATCGCGAACACTCTGAAGTTTGATCAGCTTCTTTGTTACGGCTGGGTCGATTAATTAGATTATCAGTTCAAGTATGCTTACCGCAGCGTTCCTTAGCTGCTTGTTTGTCAAACAATGGCGATGCGCTTTCACGCCTTGTTGTAAGTTGCTCTAGATAGGTATTTCCCATAAAATATTGTTCAACTGTATGTACTTTTTTACGGTGTAATTATTTTTATGAAACCACAAAAAAAGGTGATTACATACAAGATGGAATTTAATCATCGGAAGCTATTTTGTTTATGAAACATACTTCTTTGTTTTTTTATCTGTTCTTGGCATCTATGTGTTTTATGTCTTTCAAGCTGACAAAGTTTTTCACTCGTGAAATAATTCCTCAAGAAATGTTCTGTAGAGAAAACATTTCTCCAGTGTGAAAAATAATGTTGACCCAAAAAGCTTTTTAAAGTAGGTACAGAGTTTTAAATGGTTCTGTTCTCGTGCCTCACACTCTTAGCTTCCCAGTCTGTCGCATTTGGAATCATTATAATATTCTTCCTATTTTCATGAAAAGCGCGCTTCACAATATTCTCGTTATTTGAAAATTTTTCATGAAACGTACACAGCTGCTTTGGAAAACTCTGCCAACTCTCATTTGTGCCAAAAAGTGTACAATGGTCGATCGCACGGTGAGCGACCAAGCGACTCTTGTCTTTTTCTATTCTCTCTCAAATATCGCCTCTTCATCAAAATGTCGACGAAGTCGTGCGTGGTGAAGAGCTTTTCAAGCTACTCGACGCGAAAATGAAAACGAGAAAGCTAAAAAATGTGAAAAACGTTTATACACATCTGCTGTTCGTTATTACCCGCGCGACGAGCCTCACGTAGTCTTCTTGATCCTCTTGTTTGTTTACTTTCGACTTTCCACTTTTTTAAGTAATATTGTTGAAAATGAAAATCGGCTTCGAGTTTAGATTAAACGTTCTGAAATTGGGGAGAGGAGGCGAGAGCTTCCAAAGGAGTGAGAGTCCCATTATCAGGTACGAGAGCGCTTTTACGATCTATAAAGGATTTATGCGAAACAATTTCCCCCGTGGGGACGATTCGTTTATCGACGAATAAGAGAGACAGCGAGATAAAGAGAAAAGTAGAAGAAAGAAAGGTGTACCGGGGAACGCCATTATTGCCACTGGAACTATTCATTTCCGGATTTTAATTCGAAAGTACGAAGAACTGATTGACTATGGCTCGTAAACGACAAATCGCAACCCTTTTGTTCAACCCTTTTTTTGTTCCAGCCGACGCCCAATTCTCTCCGCTTATTCAATCCATTCTCTTCCAGGTGCTGTCGATTATTTCTTTTCATTAAAATTCAAAGACTGTGTTTCTCTCGAGGTAAAATTGATCAATTTTCTAAACAGTTTAATAATGAAGATTCAGTTAAAAACTGTGATTTATTTGAATTACCTTGTCTTAGGCTATAGTTATTACTGTAAGTAAAACCGTTCCTGAAATGACAGCGCTTCCTTCAAACTTGGGACAAAAATTCTACCCTTTGGGATTTACGTTGCTACCCTCTAATTATACTTGCTCAAAAGTTTTAGAGTTTGCATTTTTGAATAACTGATAAGATTTCACATTCTTTTTACCTGTAAAATACATAGTACTGTTTGATGTATTTTTTTTCTTCATATTTACAAAAATTGTACTTTAAAGAACTCTCTCCAGTTACAAGAAAAAAATAATGTTCAGGGAGATTTGAATGAAAGAGTATAACAATTTTGTAGTATTTAAACTTCTCTATCACTCAGGTTCGAAAATTTCTCGCAAAACTGCAGAATTGGATATTCAGAGTAAAAATTGTGTTTAACTCTAAAAGTTTCCTGAGCTTCTAGGTACTTCTGTTGCACCTTTCGTACGAAAGTGCTCATTTCTCATCGCCCATCTCTTTTCTCTAGAGTCTTAGGTCGTTGTGAAAAAGAGAGGATGGGGTATTTCATAGGATGAGATGAGAAAAATTGGAGAAACGTCCAGTCGATGTATTCTCAGTCACAAGAGAAGTCACGAGTCCAGGGTGCTGCGACAAATTGGCTGAGCGTGTCCGCGAAACACGAACGAAAGAAGGGAAAATTATGCAGAATCTCCATGTCGCAGTTTACGAGCCGCATACATTACGTTGGGCCATTTTTCTCCCTCTCTTTTTCTTTTCTCGTTAGTGGCAAGTTTTCCATACGGCTTGCCTTTACTGGCTTTTCAACCCACTTGCAAAAGTACTTCCTTTTTTCTGAGTCAAACATTATCTGAACGGATAACTGGGATGGGTAATGTCGTTAATGAAAATACGATCCTGTTAAAACAAATCCCCTCTTCTTATGAGGATAATTCGAAATCTCAGGACTTACAAGAAGCGGATTTCGTTAAAAAATTTAACTTGTTTTCCTTTAGTAAATAATAATGGAAATTTGGCCTTTAGGGGTGAAATTAACCGGTTGAGAATCCATCTGGTTAAAAAATTGGCGTTTGTTCTTATGTGAGAAGGTGGAAAGAAAGCCATTAATCCAACGAAATCGAGACATCCGATCCCTGGTTTATCCAACGTCCGATCAGATACTTCCGGAATGCAGATAGGTGCACAGTCACACACTGACTATTCTTAAATTACACGTTAGGGTGTCGCGCATGTGGTGATATTAATATTTTTGCAAGATTACTTCATAACTTCTTTCTTCTGTCTTCAATAGCAAATATGTAAAAAGTTGTAGAACACTTCTAAAATTAAGAAGAATTCTGAAATAAAGAAAAATGTTGAAAAGATGTCATCTGAGAAGAACACAGGTATTACTTTGTCACTTTCCTGATTTCGTCTGGTCAGAAATTAAACTGCTAAGGGGAACCTCGTGGAACCAGCTTCTTGACCGTCATTTCGTCACGGACGCAATTCTATGAGCCGACTTTACTGTTCTATTCGTTTTATGGATCCCAGGGCATTCTCTTTGCATTCTGTTTACTCACTTCTGTCGTGACTCGAACACTTCATGGTAGGATAGCATTACAGCAATGAAATCTTTCTGCGTGAGGATAATTAGGAATAGGCGAGGACGTATTTTACGTGCTTCGCAAAATTCCGGGAAGTTCATTTTTCACAATGAGATTCTAAAAAGGAAGTTCAAATTTAATTTAGAATATTGCTTTCAGACAAATAGAACTAGCACGAAATTATGTTTACTACGAATAAATAATTTGATACATTTACCAGACAAACAATATCAAATGAATTTAATCTACCGTCGTTTAATCTAATTATCGTTATGAATTCAATTTTATGTCGAGTCTCTGCTGTCATTTATTCAAGCATATTCATTTAAAGTCACAATAACAAATTTGAAATCATCATGTTGTTACAACCCTCTCGAGCCTTTGTTTCTACATAAAAGCACATTTAATCGATAATTTGCATGAATGTGTAATTACACTCTATACTAATTCCAGGCCTCACAACCGGTCCCTATATTACCTATTGTATCCTATATTCAGTTAAGGTCCCTAAAGTACCCTATTTTTAAGATTTGGTTCCTATGCTACCCTATTTGCAGCCCATAGTGGAACTTTAAAAATATGTATGAAAACATCAAAGCTTCCAAGAGTCAGGAATTTTGAAAAAAAGTAGCAAATCAGAGAATTTCTGTAAGAAGTAACTGCAAAAAATAATCAGGACTGCCACACAGTCACTATTAGTCACTTTTTTTTAAGTCGCTTTTTCGTAACTTTTCTTTCAATAAATTAATTCATGGGTTAATCACTATTCAATTCAGGTCTATACCCACTTCTGAATTGTCTTGAATTCTTTTGAAATATTTAAGGGTATTTTTAAAGATTTCGAGACATTTTTAATAGACTGCAACAGTTTGAAGGGATTTTTAAGATTTTAGGGTATTTTTCAAACTTCTGAAGCATTTTCAAGAGCTTTTAATTTGAAATATTTTAGGGAATTTTAAAAGATTCCAAGGAATTATTAATTAATTTCATTAATTTGAAGGGATTTCAAAGCATTTGAAATATTGTAGGATAAAGAATTTTCTAGAATTACGGAAGATATGGAACGCTTTTACAGGACATATAAGGTTTTAAGATATTTTGAAAGATTTCACGTTATTTTATACAATTACCGAGGATTTCTGTTATTTTAAGGGATGTTAATAGCTCTCAAGGTATTTTAATCAGTTTTCCAGGATTTCTGTAAATATCATCATAGAATTTCACGGGATTTTATATTTTAGTGGATTATAAATTATTTATGCTTTTTTTTATATTAAATTTTAATATTTAATTTTTTATTTATGATTATATGCCAACGGCCATACCACGCTGGAAACACCAGTTCCCGTTAGATCACTGAAGTTAAGCAGTGTTAGGCGCGGTTAGTACTTGGATGGGTGACCGTCTGATACTACTGCGTTGCTGTTGGCGGTGGTGGGCGTGGTGAGCCCACACTTGTAGTTATTTACTACAAGAAACTATCCACCTAGAAACACTACCCGAATCGGGTAGTGTCACGCTTACCCCTTGAGGCTCGCCGAAAGGGAAATGGCTTAATGGTATATATATATAAAGAATTTATTCTCGAGAAGTGAGGTATTTTGTAGATTTCAAAGGATTTGAAATAATTGAGAGAATCTTAAAAGATTTCAAGGAATTTTTAGTTGATTTTAATAATTTGAAGGGATTTCGAAAAGTTCGAAATATTTTAGGATATAAAATTTTCCAAAATTTCGGAAGATGTGAAACGATTTTAGAGGACATATAAGGTTTTAAGATATTTTAAAAGATTCCACGGGACTTTATAAGGTTTGCAAGGATTTAAATGATTGGAAGGGTTTTTTAATGCTCTCAATGTATTTTAATAAATTTCTCCGAATTTATTCAAGAGAAGTGAGTTATTTCGTAGGGTTTCAAGGATTTGAAGAGATTTCAAATTATTTTTTGGAATTCACCCTGAATTCTTATTAATTCATCCTGAATTCTTTTAAATCCTTTAGAATTCTTTAGAATTTTTTTAATTCACTAGAATTCTTCTAAATTTACTTAATTAAAGGGATTTCTTTGACTTTTTAAAAGTTTTTGTTTAATTGATCCTGAGAATCAATTGATAAGTCAAGAGTCAAGAGCTTTAAAAAATTTCCAGGGATTTCAAAAGATTTTAAAGGATTTGAAATATTTTAGGCTATTTTAAAAGATTACAAAGAAATTTTTAAATAATTTCAGTAATTTAATGGGATTTCAAAGGATTGGAAATATTTTAGGAAATTTCAAACGATTCACAAGAAGTGAGGGATTTCGTAGGGTTTCAAAGATTTGAAGAGATTTTCAAATATTTTTTGCAATTCACTTGGAATTCGCCCTGAATTCTTATTAATTTATCCTGAATTCTTTTTAATTCTTTTGATTTTTTCTAAATTCACTCAATGCTACTCAATTAAATGAATTTTTTTTCTTCATATTTTTCAATTGCTTTCAATTCACTTGATTGCTTTTTTAATTCAGCTTGATTTTTTATGAATTTCATCTAATTCTACTCATCTCCCTTAAATTTCTATAAATTCACTCAAATTTTATTGCAATCAATGGAATTTTTTCGATTTTGAAAATTTTTTCGAATTCATGTGAATTCTTTTGAATTTAGCTTGAATTGTTTTGTAGTCATTAGTCATTTCTTTGGCTAGAAATTAGTAGGGCTCGAAAGATTTGTAGAGATATGACATTTTTTTAATTCACCCTGAATTCTTTGGAATTCTTTTGAATTTTTTTAATTTACTTGAATTCTTCTAAATTCACTCAATTATTTTTAATTCAATGGATTTTTTAAAATCTTTTTAAAGTTTATATTTAATTGATCCTAAATTCTTTTAACCTGGCCTTGAATTCTTAGCTATTTCATCAAATTCTTTTGAATTCCCCTTGAATTTTTCTAAGCTCATTTTTGGAAATTTACTGAATTTAATTAAGTTTTTTCATATTTTTAAATTGTTTTCAATTGATTTGATTTTTTTTTAATTCATCTTGAATTTTTATGAATTTCATCGAATTTTTTTCTCTTACCTTAAATTCCTCTAAATTCATTCCAATTTTATTGAAATCAATGGAATTTTTTGATTTTGAAAATTTTTTCCAATTCATTTGAATTTAACTTGAATTGTTATCAATTGATCATGAATTTGTTACCCTTTGAGCGTGAAAACAGTACCCTATGAGCGTGACAAAAAGTACCCTTTCGTCCCTATATTTTATCCCATAGGCCCGTAGGGACTGTGAGGCCTGTAATTCGTCAAATTTCCCCCAATGAAAAATGTTGTATATCAACGTTTATAAAAAATTACACATTATTCAGCCCAAGGATAAAATTAAAAATGTAGAATAGAGTATCAAAAGCTTATATTATTTCTGTATGATGCGAAAATAGTTTGATCTTAGCTAGAAACTGGTTTTATTAATTTTGTTCGCTGTTTATGGTTGTAGGCTCCTGCGAACGTGTCATGTGTATCATCCTCGGTTTGATGTCGCATTATGAGACGGGTTATAGCTGGTTGTATTTTATTCATCGCACATCAGGTTTTATAAAACAAGAAGTGTTAATATGAAACTTCTTACTGCAGAAAACCAGCTCCGCCTTACGAATAACATTTGAGATATAACCAGTCTAACATCGTAGTATCTATTGAGCAATTTCTATCAATTTTTAATTGATGAACTGCTTCCTTTTCTATCTTTTTATGAAAAAGAATTTTATTTTAGCATACAAGCAGTATGTTTACTTGTATCTCGAGTTGACTTTTTTAATTATAATAAGGAAGAGAGTCTTCTTCTCGACTGATTTTGCCAAAGCTAAGTTTGTCGAGCAATTTCTAGGAAAAGGAACGTAAAAGATCCAATTTCTGTACTTCCTTTTATTCTCCAGCACTTCCACCGACAAGTCCCAAGTTCGAATTTAGTCAGGGTGCTATTTTATGTGGAATACGGTTAGACGGTCACGTGCTCGTGATTCGTCAAGTGAGTTGAAATTTTTCTAGGGGGTAACCTACCCCAATAAATTCCGCGAGCCGTCACCTTACCTACCTTACCCTCTCGGCTATACGATTTGCGTAAACACGCCGTAATTTATGACGGTCAGACCCTTCCAAGACGGTTTCCAGAGTGTTTCCAGAGCCTTGCCAGGCTCCTAAAAGCGGCTATTTCGTTTTACTTTTATTTCAAACATTCTCATTTTCGACCCTATTTCGTTTTCCCTAAAGTCGTCAACATGATGAGAGTCAAATCAGCGATTTTACGGTCTCTTTAACAAAAATAGAGGCTAAATTCCTTGTCTTTGTGTTATAGTTACAATGCTTTCTTATCTCGCTTCTTATCAGATTAAAAAATCAGATGTTTCCATGTAGACAAGAATCAGGGGTAATAAACTGGGTTGGATGAATTATTTATTGTTTTGGAAGCACTTGAGCTTTTCAATCATATTTCGCAACTGTAATTTACTCAATCTCGGGGCCGATCTTCTGAAACTGAATCGATTAAGCAAATTGTATGCAAAAAATCAAGTCCATAGAAGATTATCTTGATATTGTATTTACATTACTTGGTAATTTTAAAATATGCTAAGTACACTATCCGTGACTATAAAAGCCTTTACTCTTTCGTTTACATTTTCTATCTCTCGCGAATAAGATCAACCCAACGGGATTAGTAAAACGAGTGGAGATTAAATAGTGACTCGGGTGTAAATAGAAAAAATAAAATAGGATTCCTAGTCTACAGGAGAAATAGGAATGCGTCCCTGACCGGAAAAGCGAAATCATCGCACCGGAAAGGGGTAAAACTGACCAATCTGTCGTAGTCTTCTCTTTTTCCGTGAACCCGCAGTGTCGGGAAACTGAAGTGGAGCAGTGGGTTAGTTTCGGACAGACAGTTCACTCTTTAATGGCCTGTGGGATGACGCTGATATTCTCGTGGTTTTTTTTTATTTTCCTGCGCGGCAAAAAGTTTGGGAACGTGTTCTCTTTAATTAAAGTAAATGTAAACGGCAGGGAATTCAACAAACAAAACCTTTTTTCATTACTCAGAAAACGAAAAAAGATTTGAAAAAAAAATCAAAAGTAATTGGGTTTCAGAAACCGGATTGAACAGGAATTCCAGATTCCAAATACATTCAATTCTTCTTAATATTTCTTCTTTTACTGGTTAGGAAAGCAGCGCCTAAAGTGACGCACCAAAATCTGTCGCTCAATTAAAAGGATAATATAAGCAATTTCGTTTTAGCAAAATGTAGAGCATATAGTTCGGTATTTTAGGTTTACTCTATATGTATATATATAGCTACAATTATATTAGAATGAATTAAAAACGTTAATTTTAGGTTTTTCCTAAAAAGTGAATCTGCGTCAAATTACCTGCCAAGTTCCCTAATGTAGCACATAATGTTTTGATATTAAAAAAAAATAATTATTTAAGTATTTATTTCTATAACTGTACAGTGTACACAAGTTTATCATACGCCAAGTTAGGTGCTCGTGCATAGTGTATGAGTAAACACGTTTTATGCCATATTTAATTGATTAAAGCACCGAGGCATCCACAAATTTTCAAAATATAGATAAGGTAAAAAAAATTATAAGTTTGCTTGCAAATACTTTATTTTTCATTGCTTTGGTCCCGTTTTAGTGATAACTACAAAACGTCAACAAATGAAATGACTAAACTTTTTAGGATGCACATGAAACAATTACTTTAAATGATATAATTTTTTTTCTGACCAGCATTCAATACACCAATGGATTTAATTATGTATTAAGTTCTTTCAGAACGCTTCAGTTTCTTGAAATACGAGTGTGCCACATTAGGAGCTCCTCTCCTATGCTTAGAGATAGTCAGTGGTAGAAATTTAATTATTTAAATATTTATTTTATGTTTAAAGTACTCAGAATCTTGGACAGGGCATGTCATGTCATATATCAGTTTTCATGGCTCTGTACGGAAACCGTTGTTACTTAAAGCGAGCGGAAGTGGAGCAGACCTGTGGAATATAATCGCGCTATGTAGAATTGTAGAGAGTTCAGAGAACTGGTTCCTTACAGGACTTGGGGGTCGTTTATAAAAATACCAGTTCCTTTGATGCTTTGATAAAGCTTACGTACCTCGCTTTCGTCCTTACAATCGCAGGTCACTCTGCCGTGATCGTCGCAGGTACACGGTGGAGGTGCGTCGCACCTGTTGGTTGGGATGGTCATTGCGCCCTTTGGGAAACTGGTACAAAATAGTCCGAGGATTGCACTCCCCAGCACCAGTCCCGCGGCTCCCATTTTCTCTCCAAGGTCACCACTACACTCCCTCTTTCACCGCTTTCTTTTTCCCGCCCCAACCTTCCTTTGCCGTTCAAAGGCCCTCATCGGTCAATAAACTCTCCTACGGAAGACCCAAGGAAAAACACTTTTCACAATCACAAACCCATCATTTTTCGCGTCGATGAGTTTCACTTTGCCTCGAACGTCGTTCCAAGTTTTTTCCTCGCTCATCGCTAGTCCAAGCTGCAATTTATCGTATTCGTTGAACACGATCGACTCTTTCAAAGAGCTTCGCGCTTCATCCAAGTCCGACGTTTAATGCTCCGTTTGTATCCGACGAAATCGTTGAACATAAAACCGACTCTTCTATCATTGCGACGAATTTTTCTCCGCATTGGTGTCCACCCTGAAATCATAAAAGTTATCGTTAATTAAGAGAAAGTCAGCATCAAATACGGTTTGGTTCTTAAATACTTTCAAGGAGTCGATAACTTGTACATAAGAATTACATTACTTTAACAAGCTGGATTAAATGTATTTGTAAAAGTGTTTATATTTTTCATCTGAAACGTAAGACCGTCATCAATAACTATCGCCCGATAAAGAACGTCTTGGTAATGAATGACTGTAATTTTGTTTTACATTCTCGAGCGAGGAGACCCTTCCTTCGGCCACATGAAAGGAATACGAGATTGGAAACTCGAGGATTCAGCATTAAAGTTTTTCTAGCCGCGATAAATTGTCTTAGCTGGCCTAGATCCTCACCAGAATTTATGTCTTGCTTCCACTCGTTAGTTATCCAGGGTCATGAATGTTTTAATTTTACTAGACTTGTTCAAATTTTGCAACGAGTGCATTTTTTTGCAGAGAATATTTCAAGTATCACCGTCCCGTTTTCCCCCTTAAGTTTGAAAAATCCCCTTTTCCTTTTTTTTACAAAGTTTTGATACATTTTTTAAGATTCATAAACTTCATGTTTTTTTTCATGTAATTTTTAAATCTTCAATGTGGGTGCTGCTTTTTTGTTATGTCTTTTACTTTATTAAACTTGTTTGTGGTATTTTCTACAAGAATTAATTTCTTTTGGATGAATCTTAAAGGATTCAAAGAGATTGCGCTGTAGTTAGTTTTCAAGTCTTTCCTCGATTGCGCGCAAAACTTTTATTTCCACACGAACTGCATTCACGACATCACGTGCTTGACGTACGAAGTATGCAAAGTGTAAACGAAAACGCTGGTTAAAAACTCGCCGGTTTCACTAGTACTCTAACCAGGTGCGTTTGAGTGCAGGTGACGTAAGATATTTAAATGAAGTTTGTCTTTCCACGAACATGTATCCGCGCTAGAGCTCTCTTCTTTAGAATCTTTGAAAAGAATCTCCATTCAAACGTAAACACCGAAACGTATACGTACATTTACACATACATCTGAAGAGCACCGTTTTTTCGTTAGTTCACGCTTTTAATGAAAGGTATTACGCAAACCTTGGCCTCGTGTGACCAGGGAAGTGCATAATTTTATCTCCTGCTTTTATCTTTACTTATCTCAAATGAAATCTTTTATATGTCTTTTGGTAAAATTGGTTTTTATGTGGATATATCAGTTTATGGGGAATAAATTAGTGTCCGAAATTCTCTTGCGTAAGGTACTTACTGCATATAGTTCGTAAACGAATATAAGGTTACCTTAAAATTTAATAATACACTACCGAGGGAAACTATTCTCCGTACGATTAGCGGGAGTATTATTAAAAATCACTACTGACTTTGCAACGTGATTACTCGTTCAAAAAGGAGCGGATTTTTTTTAATCCGTTAGAAAGCTTATGAAATTCCGCGTCAAATGATCCTTAATAGAGATATTTTAGACCTTTTGAAGAGATTATATAAAGTGAGAAGTTTTTCAAAAAAATGTAAGAATTTCTCGAATTTTGTACTTTGAGTTCTACACGTGGCATGACCTAGGAAAGTTGTAGCAAAAATCTGAAATATACACCACACAGTTTTTGAATTCTTATCTTTACTTCAAGGCAATACAACTTTAAAAATCTGCACGGTGTCCCGAGATACGACTAAAAATGTCCAAGCATGTCTTCGTCAAGTTTTAGTAGGCGATCACAGCTCTCGATCGCCAAAGCGGTGATTCCCGAGAATTTGCCGGATTTTGTACCTTAACTTCAATCCGTGCTATTTCTTAGGATAGTTGTAGCAAAAATATGAAATTTCTAGGAGGTAATATCTGAAATCTTATCTTTAATTTTAGCAAGGAAAACTTGAAAAAATCTTTACGGATTCCCAAGATATGACTAAAAGTGTCCAAGCGTGTCTGCGTCCAGTTTCTGATACGCTTGGACATTTTTAGTCATATCTCGGGAAACGGTGAGGATTTTAAAAATTGTATTAGTTTGAATTAAATATAAGACTTCAAAGACTGTTCATTTCAGATTCTTGCTACAACTTTCTTAGGTAGTGTATGCTGTAAACATAATTGATTGCCCATTATATTTTACGAACTAAATTTATGAATAAATTACGGAAACGTAGTTTGCAGTTTGTAATAAAAATCTTGTGATTAACTCTGGACTGTTTACAATGGAATTTTCTCCTTTTTGCTCGGTAAGTGTCGATCGACCCGAAGTGTCGGAAGGACGCGTTGAGCCTGGTTAATGCAAAGGGTGGTTTCTCGTGCAAGGCCGGATGTCAAAGTTCGCGGTCCAACCCGAGAACTTCGGACTTCCTAATTATTGAAATTTCGCACTCCTCGAGAACTTGCTTGCTTGTACCATCATCTATCTACGTACGAATCCTCATAATGGTCTGTACGCGGTGATCGTCAGTCGCGTTTGTTCCGCCCATAATAATTTCTTACATTAGCATAGATCCTCAAGGGTGAATCTGAATTATCAGGGTGGCAGATAAGTGGCAGTGATTTTATTTTTTTACTGGAAATTTTACCATTTTTTAGAAGGAAAACATATCCAATTACTTGAAACATCACAGTTTTCATATCACATGATATAATGCAATTTGAAATAGGTTCGATTTCAACCTTTTTCAAATGTTCAGTTCAATTTTCAAATTTAAAGAATTTAAAACGCTGTTTTAAGAACTTAAATACATAAAAGTTAAAAGCGTCCATGAATTTGACAATTTTGAACTTCAAATCCTATTCAAGTATTATTTCGGTCTAAAATATTCCATTTTTAACCCATTCAATTTGAAACTGAATTTTTTGAAATAGAAAACTTTGAATCGTTAAAATGTTGAATTTTTATGTTTAAATAACAACTGAACAATTATTGAATTGAAAAGATTTGAAATTAAAATAATTTAACTTAAAAGAATGTATGCATAACAAAATTATTTGAATTTTACATTTTTATCAAGTTGAAGGTGGGAAAATGTTGTATTTTCAACATTTTTATTGAGTTTGAAACGAGAAAATTTTAGTATTTAATTTTGGTTGAATTGGCAGAGAGACATATTTTATATTTTTATCGAGTTGGAAAGGAGGAAGTTTTCGTTTTCAATATTTTATGAATGACAAGAAGGATAATTTTTTAAAAGTTTTTATTGAGTTGGAAGGGAGGAAATTTCGGTTTTCAATTGTTTCTGAATGGAAGGAGGGACATTTTTTTGTTTTTAAGATTTTGATTTAGTGAACGGGGGCAAATTTGGTATTTTAAACCAGATGAAAGGGGGAAACTTTCTATTTTTTTCTATTTTGAATTTTGTACTGAATTGAACGAGGGACATGTTTTATTTTTACCATTTTTATTAATGTGAGTTGAAAGGGCGGATTTGTTTAAATTTAGAGCATTAGAAATGATAGCGCGGATTTATATTTTTAATCTGAAATTGTTCAGTTGAAGATTGTCAAAAGCTTCCATTTTATACTTCTTTTAGATATACAGTATCTTACTCGAATTAATAATTGTAATTCTAACTTCTTAACGATCAAGGAGCAGTAAAGTTACTCTGGAAGTCACGGTTCAGTAAAAATGACGAATTTCGCATGTAAGTGAAAAACGAATCGGCGAATAGGAAGCTCTCGAAGGGGGGTGGGGGTAGGGCCGTAAAGTGTTTTCCATAAAGTTATGGCTTAGGAACAATGTCTCCATTCTCCTGCTTTTCATTATCCGGCTTCCTTCTTCGACTCTCCGACGACGAGAGAATGAAATTCTCTGGAGGGCGTGCAAAGTTTTACGAGCCTCGTACCTTGATTAACTTAACGAGCTCGACGGGCAAGCCGCAAGCGGCGCTCGAATCGCGAGAATTATCGCTACGGACCTCGTCTAATCGGGAGTATCGGAACCCTGCCTTGTAATTGTTGCAGAATATTATATTGTGATATTATAAGAATAATGGCTCACTTCCGACGACAGCGACGTCGACGCTGTTTACCATCGCGAAATACCGCATGCACTTAACCGATAATTCTTCTCTAACTTTCAGCGCGCTTTTTAAGCGTCAAACTTTATTCAGTAGCATCCTGATATTTATGAAAGAACAATTTTGCCACGAAGAGATAATTTAAGGCCGTGTATAAAAATGGTTAATATTCGAAAACACGTTTTATAAAATTGTAGACTTAAATATGTAGAATTAAACAATTTTTAATTCTAAGACTTCAAGATTGAACAATTCGCCTGTTCCATACAATATATGGAATCAAGTTCGTGTGCGTCTGTGTAAAGAATTAGGTTTCAGTTCCGTATATGAAATTAAGTCAAAATAATTTTTTTTTAAATCTCTGCAGTACTATTGTGTAAAATTCATTATTTATTTATTACGTGCTACAACCGGTATTCTTGTTTATTTTATTCCGAAAAATCAGGCTGTAAAAAATAGAGTTGATTCCATATACAGAACAACTGAAACCTGATTTTTTGTAAGGTCTCACCCGAGCTTGATTCCATATTGTAATTGAGCAATCGAATTGTGATTCTTTTCAAAATTAAATGTTTTTTTTAAAACTAGAACTTCAAAATGGTATGGTTTAAATTTTCAAACTACAAGCGTTCAAAATTGTACTACATATTTTAAATTGAAAGTCTTAATATTTAAAATGTTATAAGTTTAATATGTTCAAAATTCAGTAATTTCGGATTGAAGTTTGAATTTTGCAATTTAGTTTGAAAAGATTGATTTTTAAAAAGTATAAGGCACACTTTGTCGATTATAATTGTTTAAAGATTTTAATTTTACGATTCTAATTACAAAATTGTCCAGTGTTAAATGAAGTTTCAAATCGTTTTTCTGTCAATGCTTCTTACTTCAAAATTTTCGGTTTCAATGTTTCCGATTTTAATATATTTAATTTTAACTTTTTTAGAACAAGTCAATTTTTAAAGCTCAATTTATAGTATTTCAATTCTGAAACGTGCAAATGTTATCGAATTTATTGATTTACCAAAAATGTGATGAGTTTTTAGAATTAAAATTCATCCAATTGTTTTAAGTAGCATTTAATGCATTATAATTGTTATCCTCCTTAAAAGTTCTACAATTTAAATAAAAAAAATTGTATTTGGAAACTCTTAAGTTTAAAATGTTTAATTTACAATAATTTTAAAGCCTAAAATTTCAAATTAAAAAGTTTTGAAAGCTTGAATTCTAAATTGTTAGATTTTAAGTTTCCTAATTTTTTAATTTTCAGTCCAGAATGTATACAGGTTTAAAAACAGTTTGAAATGTTTTTTAATAACTGTTAAATTTAAAAAAACTTTAAAGTTTTGATTATAATTCTTGGTATTGACATTGTTTAATTTTGAAAGCTTCAGAATGAAAACAGTTCAGTTTAAATCGCTTTCAGTTTGTAAGAATATTGTAATTGATTCGGATTTGAAGATTATTTCAGTTCTGAGATAATA
>CAKNYM010049823.1:436335-494996 GCA_932195095.1 Andricus curvator
ACATAAGTTATTTTTGTGACCTGTCACAGGGGTGTCTTCCCGCCCCCACAACCAAACAAAAAAAATAAAAAACATGAAAAATAGAAAAAAAATATGCTCTTCAAAATTCTCCAACCTTTCCGTGGTGAAGAGCGTAAGTAGGTACCAAACCGAAACCAATGGAGATACGATTGTAATCCTTATATCGTTCATTTCCTCGAAAACTATCACTCGCAGAAAAAAATCTTTTAAACAAAAAATGTGTATTTCAATGATGTCTACAACTTTTGTTTGAAACATTTTTTTTTATTTTGCATATTAGCTGAGATAATCGCAAAAAACCATGATTTTTATGGTTTTTTCATGGTTTCACCGTGAAAATCAAATTTCCGCACATTTTCACTATCATTTTCGTAATCAGCGCGTCAAAATACATAAGTATACGGAGCCTCAAAAAAATCAGCGGTTTACGCTATTCGGAACTCCACCCAAAAATGAATTATTAAAAAATTTTAAATATGATTTCAAGATCTCAAGAATGAATAATAATTCTAATTGAATTGTTAAAAATTAAACGTTTTGAAATTAAAAGGTAAAAAAAAAAAGTGTTGTCTAATTTTTCCCTTTCATAAGTTTTAATTTTGTAATTAAAATTTTTGAATGTAGAAAAGTATAATCGACAATTAAAATTTTTTATGAAAATGATTATTTTATTATATTCATTTATTTTATTTATTACTTTATGATGAATGATTTAAGTTTATTTAAATAATTGAAATTTTAAAGGATTTAAGTATAAAAAAGTTTTAATATTACACTTCTTGGTGCTTAGACATTTTTTCAGTTTCAAATGACGAAGTGTCTTGTCCCAAAATTCGAGATGGGTAGTAAAATATTACACTCCGCGCTCCCTTATACGACGAGCTCGGGACCGAAAACGTTCCCTTATACGACGGCGCAAGGGGAACCCTTCCACTTGCAATACCAACAATCTCACGTGGTCGTGCGCATGCGCGTCGAATCCTGCGTCACTGACAGCTGACTATATCATATTCACGCGCGAGACTATTTGCTTCCCGCGCGAGCTTTGAGCGGAAGAGTGGGGATGGTGGAGAACGACTTTTCCGTCGTATACGGGAGCGGCAACTGGTCGTATAATGGAGCGGACGTATAGGGGAATGTCGTATAAGGGAGCGCGGAGTGTATTCATAAGCTTGGCTAGTCGTCCCGAATTTTCGCGACTACTGTCGACGCAAAAATTATAGGCATCTGCCTTTGAAGCTGAACAACTCAGCAAAAAAAATGCTACAGTAATAAGTAAATATAGAATAGAAGAGTCAAGTTTAGAGCATTATTTCTTATACAAGAGGCAATGGGAAATTTTTTTAAAAATTCATGAATATGAGGAAAACGTTTGTGAACAACTTGCAGTTGACAAGTTTGAGAAATAATAAAAATTGTTGCTTAAAATTACAAAAACGTACAACTATACTATCTTCAGTTCTAATGAAGATATTAAAGCGATTCAAACTCCAAACTGTAACGGATGGGCTCTGTAATTATTTACAATCTCCCGGAAGGATGTGATGGTTTATTTTTGGTGGAAATCGCGATATTTTCGGACATTTTTTTTTGTTGGAAAGTAAGTGTTAGAAACCAGCTGAGGTGCATTTTTTTTACTGCCGGTCAGAAGAGGCGTCAATTCCTGGGTAGGAGTTCAGAAGCACGGGTCAAAGAAAGGCACCAGCGGTCGGCAACAAAAAAAATGCACCTCAGTTGGTTTCTAACACTTACTTTCCAACAAAGCAAATGTTCGAAAATATCGCGATTTCCACCAAAAATAAAACAATCACATCCTTCCGGGAGATTGTAAATAATGACAGAGCCCATCCGTTACAGTTTGGAGTTTGAGTCGCTTTAATATCTTCATTAGAACTGAAGATAGTATAGTTGTACATTTTTGTAATGTTTTGCTCATATGCATGAATTTTTTCAAATTTTTCCCATTGCCTCTTGTATAAGAAATAATGCTCTAAACTTGACTCTTCTTAAATGTGCCCGAAATTCCTTACTTTTTTTTACATTTTTCAGTCTGCAAAGCACAAAATTTTTTTTACATTAACGTCTTCAAGCTCATTTACGTGGAACACTTTCAGCTTTCAAATGACTATTTACTTATTACTCTAGCTTTTTTTTTGACTGAGTTATTAAGCTTCAAAGGCAGATGCCTATAATGTTTGTGTCGATAGTAGTCCATGCCCTTTTCCATCTCCCCGAATTTTTAAATTTCAACTTTCCGTAGTAGATTTTTTTTATTCAAAGTGGTTACTATTTAATTATTTTTTAAATGTAATAACAATTTAAAATTCTAGAACTACAATTTTCAAAATTGTAGTCAGACATTGTTCAATTTTGAGGGCTTTTGTTTTAAATTGTTTCTATTCCACATTCAATTTCAAATTATTTAATTTTAAATGCTTTTATCTAGCAATAATGCAAGTTCAGTTTCTTTTATTTCGTCATTTTTTCAAAATTTTACGTAACCTATTATAGTTTGAATTGGAACGTTTTTAATTCAAAATCGTTCAATATATATATATTTTTTTAATTTCAAACGCTCTTAATTCGAAATTAACAATTATTAATAATTACTGTTTCAAAAATTGTTTGAAACCTTAATATTCAAACATTTGTTTGATGAGGGATTTTGAAATTGTTTATATTTTTAATGTTGTGAAATAAAAATCCAGAGACGTGAACGCGCGCTTCATGCACGTGCATTTCCTGCTTGTGGTTAGAATAAGGTATCTTTTACAAGTACAGGGTAATTAAGAAATTTCGTTACAATTTCTGTGTTTTGAATAACTTAATTCAAACTTAATGAATGTAGTAACATTTGGTAGTATCGAAAAAAAATAATCAAGAAAGCAGTAGAAAATAGTATCAACCATTGCCTTTTAAAATTCGAATAAATTCAAAGTCTTCTGAGTTTTAAATTAGACTTTTTCCAAACAAGAAGCATTTCAAATTAAAAAAGAAATTCATTTTCACCCCTTCAAACATACAAAATTACCGTAATAAGTATTCAAAACTGACAGATTTAAATTTCAAATATTTTATATGAACAGTTAGAAAATTCAGTTTCAAGTATTTAAAGTTGGACAATGTAAAACTGGAGGACAAATAACGAGATATAATTGATCCACGTATTTAATTTTCAAAATGCGAGGATTCTTTTATTTTCTCAGCTCTCTACCGGTACAGTGACAAGTACTTTTGTAATTGGAGTACGTATTCCTCCATGCCTTCATTTTATTCCATGGAGTGTGCTTTTTCTTTTGCAATGTACGGGCGTGAGAGTTCGTAAATTTACGTACGAGTTACAACGTAAATCGCTATGAGGTTCGGAACAAACAATGTGACGTGCACACGCGAAGCGAAGTTACGAAAGTACTTGGATTGCACTTTTTACTTAATTGGTTCTGATATCGAAACTGGGCAACAAACTTGATTCTTATGAAACATTCATTTACTAATAGTCTCTGTTTTTTATTCCAGACACAATTTCATAGCTTTTGTACAATTTCATTAATAGAGATACAATATTAATAAGTAATTCTGTGGTTGTTAAAGACTGGCTGAAAAATTCTCCTGAAAGAACGTCTACAATGTTATTTTGAAAATCATTATAGTTGGAAATCTAGGTCACTGACAAAGTCAAGAAAGATCTTTTTTTCTAATTCTTTGGTCTGTTATATGCGACTTAATTTTTTTGTACGCACCCCTCGAAAGAGAACATTTGCTCGCTCTATTAGTCTGTTGGCGAACAGACCTCGAAAACACTGTGCGGGTACAATATAAACACAAGTCTCGGACTCACGACACTATTGACACTTTTTTAAACAATGCTACTGTTTTACTAGTATTTTGAAACAAATTACACTAATGCTACTATTTTCGCAAATTCTCTCTCATGCAACTATATTTTCACTTTGCCTTCACACATATTTTCAAACTTCTTTGGATAAAATAACATATCCGCCATCTCAAAAATTAAAATTTCCAAATATTTCAAGATTCTTAAGAATTCAAAACATCTCAAGGGATTTCTAAAAATTTCACGAGATTTCAATAGATTCTAAGGAGTTTTGAACGACTTTTATAAAGTATTTAAAAATATTCTAAGGGATTTCAGAGAATTTCATATATTTCAAGAGATTTCAAGAAGTTTCATTTGATCACAGAGGATTTCAAAGTTTTCAAAATCTTTGAAGACATTTTAAGAGATATTAAAAATTCCAAGATAATTTACGGAATTTCAAAGTATTTCAAGGGATTTTAAGCGTTTTCAAAGAATTTCTAGAGAACTTTAGGAATTTTGAAAGGAATTTTAAAAGATATTCAAGATTTGAAGATGTACGGGATTTCAAAAAATGTCTATGGATTTCACAAGATTTGATCGATTTTAAAGAATATAGTGTACATTATAAGATTCCAAGGAATTTTATGACATTTCACAGACTTTCTTAGGATTATAAACAATGTCAAGAGGGATTCATAGTATTTGAAAATAAATTAAAAAGATTCCATAAGAATAATATAAGAAATTTCTATAGATTTTAAGGAATTTAAAAAAATTGGAGACTTCTCCACGGATTTCAGAGGATTTCAACAGAATTAAGGAATTTTTAATAGGTCTTATTTAGTTGATTTCAAAGATTTGAAGGGTTTTCGAAGCTTTTAGGCTATTTTAAATTACTGACGGTCACAAAGATTATATAATTTTTTAAAGGAATTTTGAAAGATATTATATTTGAAGATCGGTTTAATTCGGTTTCTGTGGGATTACTTGGGATCTCGAAAGATTTAAGTAATTTTATAAATTTCGAGGGATTTCATAGGATTTTAAGGAGTATTAAGGGTATATAAATGATATTACAGATTTTTCAAGGGATTCTAACGGATTTCATCGAAATTTACATTTTATGTTGTATTAATTTTTACGGTAAAGATAATAAATAGTATTGTAGAAAAAGATAGGCAAAACTTAGGAGTTATAACAAGGTGGGATACGAGCATTTTCTCATATTCTCGGGCTTTTTCGAGACCATTCTACAGTGAGCAAAGGCCATTTCTCGTCCGTTGTTCTTTATTATTTCGTTTGATTTTTTTCTTAGTCCTTTTTTTTCTCATCCTGCTGAATTAACAGTATAATATTTTTAATTTGAGTTTAATTCTACTTTCAAATGTCTCGTTGTGGGCGGGAACTCCATTTTCAGAAGCCAAAAATGTGCATTTTTCTTTAAGAATTATGTCCGTACGTAACATAGTTTCGAAGATGACACTCGCTACTTTTTTGTAATTAACTTAATAAGAAACGATTATTTCTGACTATAAAAATTACCTGTGTGTACAGAAAGGATCAAAGAAATTAATATATTTTTTTACAGATTTTTTTGTAATTTATTCTCGGGGACTAACAGCCATTCAAATTTAAGTATTCTGAAATGATCGTTAGATGGTGGTACTTTTTAACCGTTGACTTATCAGGAAATAGTTGATAATCGACAGAAAATTTTAAAACTCTTTATCAGTATCGGCAAAAACTTCGTCTGCAACATGTACGTTGTCTCATATTTTTGGATTTTTTTTTCTTCTGAGATTGTCACTATGATTTTTATAAAAATTGAGATATTAATATTTTTTGGACATATAGTAATCTACAAATTATATCTGAAATATTTGAAGAATTTTTGTTGTATTTAGTGAGATAAATGCGAAGAATTATGTTTTTCATCGCTTTTTTCTGGTTTTCGCCATGAAGTCCGACTATTTCGGAACTTTATCCCTTAAATGAGTCCGAGGGCTGTAAGAATGGTACATTCAGGTAGCAACATCGTACATGGACGGAAATATCAGACCATAGTATAAAATACGGTTTGTCCCACTGGGTTTATAATCGTGCTCGGGCAAACATAAAGGGTGTAAGTATCAACAACTCGGAATTTTCAATTTTCTTCCTCTCTGTCGCCTTGCTTTTGGCATTATGCTGGAACGCTCGTTTCTTCCTCGACGTGTATCTCCGTGCGAATATTATTAGCACCGGTATAGCGCCGTACTTTGCACGAGAGTTTCAAGTGGTCATAATAAATGCATATTACGGTCATCCCACTCTCCCCTATATTCGTCCCACAGCAGCAGTGGATACCCGCCAAGGTATATTAGACCTTCTCTCAGATAAGGAAACCACCTTATCGTCACTGCAAGGTGAATGCTTAGCTTTTTATTTATACAGCGACATACTAAGTTTCGGATCGCGAAGAAGCTAGAAAAAGCTAAAAGGAATAAGCGGAAGGCACTCTAGAATACTCTCCGTTTCAAAAGTCCTCGAGTTAAATCGCCTCATCCAAAGCAGAATTCAGTAGCTTTTCGCTAATGGAAGCTTCATTTTTTTCATGTTCCGAAACTCTTCTTCAATTCAGCTTGACCCTCGATTTCTTTTTAATCTTTAATGGATTTAACTTTTGTTTTTTCATCGAATTTACTTGTGAAACACGATCAGGGTGTCCATCCAATGGATGATTTTAAATTCCGGGTCATTAGAATTTTTAGTTGGTACAAATATTTATTTTTCAAATTGCCTTCTTCCAACTCAGAATAAAAAATTTTTCCACAATTCCCGTTCCATGTCAAAAATTCTCTGTTTCGATTCAAATAATAATTGTTTACGAAAATTCCCTTTCCTAAAATATAAATTATAATTCTTTACGGAAATCTCCCTTTCTAAAATGAAAACTATAATTCTTTACGAAAATTCCCCGTTCCAAGTCACAATCAAAGTTACTTACAAAAATTCGCTGTTTGAAGTCAGAATTATATTTATTTACAACATTTTATATTATAATTCAGAAATATAGTAACTCCCTGTTTCTAAAATTTAGAAGGGGGAAGATTAAAATCCTGGCGAATTTTTATTTGAAATTTTTTTTTCATTTCAAACAAATTCGGATTTTGAACAAGGAATCTTTAAAATTTGAAGAATGCTGACTTGGAGGAGGAATTGTTTTTGTAAATTCCCTTTTTATATATAAGAATTGAAATTATTTTCAAAAATTTCCCATCCCATGTCAAAAATTACATGTTCCAAGAAGATATTATGGTTCATTACGAAATTCCCTGTTCTGAGGTCAAAATTATAATTCTTTACGGGGCTTTTTAAAATATTTTATTTATCCCCCGATCCAACTCAGAATTATAATTCGTTTAGAAAATTCCCTATACCAAGTCAGTCTGATATTTATTTACAAAATTTTTTATTATAATTCTGAAATATAGTAACTCCCATTTGGAAGAGGAAAGTTTCAAATTATGAAGAATTCTGAAGTCGAACAGGGGTTTTTGATTAGTTCCCTTCTTCTAAATTAGAATTAAAATTCTTTTCTAAGATTCCTGTTTCATGTTAAAAATTCCCTGTTCTAAATCCAATTATAATTCTTCACGTAAACTCCCTGTCCTAAAGTAAAGATTATAATAATTATATAATTATTCTTAATGAAATTTTCTTTTTCAAATGTCAAACTTATAATCCTTACGGGAATTCCCTGTCTCAATTATCAAAATTATATTTATTTACTGAAATTCTCTGTCCCACATTCAAAATTATAATTCTTTACTAAAATTCTCGGTCCCAAACTAAATATTATAATTGAAGGGTGACAATCCAAAACTAGATAACCAACAAAATGAAAATTTTCTAAAATAACGAAAAAAACATTCTGTAAAATCGAAATTACTATTTAAAGATCAAACAAAATTCAACTCCGAGTTAAAGTGCTGCTAAATTGAGGTCAAAACAAGTTTGATTGAAAAAGGTTATATAGGATCAGTAAAAAGTGTTAGATCCAAAAAAATTATTCTGCCCCGAGAAAATCAAAATTAAAAAACGCCATATCATACCAGTATTTATAATACCACTATAACAATTTCAAGAAATATCAATTGAAAAAGGTTGACAACCATTTTTACGACGCTAAAATTTGATCTGTAATTTTATAAAAATTGTTGTTTTTGATAATTGTATAAAAAAATGATAGTAAACAAATCCTTTTACCGCAATGTGTATTTAAGTGTTAAAGAATTTTGTATGCTATAAACCCAGTTTCGATCAAAATGTTGGTTATCTAGTTATGTACTGCCACCCTTCAATTTTTCAGGGAAATTCCCTACCCTTAACACAGAAAAAACGAAGAATAAAATTTGTTGCAGGAAATTTTTTAGAGCGATAAAGGTTTCTTCAGCCAACTTCGCGTCTTTCAAAATACATGTGTTTGTCATGGAAAAACAAAAGAAAGTTTAACCGATATTTGTGTAAAGTTTATCCTCTGAAGATAATTTGTGTTGCAGAGAATCTTTCGTCGGAAATCGATGTAAAGTTTATCTTCTGTTTTTTCTGTGAACTGAAAGTTACATATTTTTACTGAAATTCCATATCTCAACATAGAATTATGAATCTTTTAGAAAATTCCCTGTCTCAAAGTCAAAATTATAATTCTATATTGAAATCCTCTGTTCAAACTCAGAATTAAAATTCATTTAGATAATTCACTGTTCCAAGTTAGAATAGTATATCTTTTGGAAAATTCCCTGTTTCAAGTGACAATTACGATTTTTTCACAAATTCTCTGTTCCATCTCACAATTAGAGTAATGAAATATATGAAACAATTTTTAATTTGCATAGCAGTATATTCGAGAGGAAAATCTAAATCATTCCCAGTCATTTCCCTGGTTTTCCCCGGTAAACAAAATTTCTGGTCATTTTTCAGTTTTCCCGATTTCCTGTTCAGGTAGACACCCTGCCTATGTTGAATATTTTATATTTTCTAAAATTGTCTGAATAGGCGAGTAATCAATCTTTTGATAAACGTTTGGAGTTGATCTGGGCATACAAAAGATTTTTTTATCGAAATTCTTATGGTTTAGTTATTCTCAACTTTTATTACAAATATGTTTGACTCCGTTCACGACTACAAACTTCCATTAAAAAATTATATTCAATATATTGAATGAAGGAATAATTTAATGCCCGAAAATCCAACTTTGCTGTTTTTACATCCCACAGCTAAGTCCTCGTCCAGTTCACGTAGTATTAAAAAATTTACTGCGATACTTAAAAAATAAGTATGCCCTTGTCCATCATCAGGAATTAAAGATATGTATAATAATGAAGGCAATAAAAAGATAGCTAATCGGTGCAGAGACCCGCGAGACTTGCACAGGAAACTTTTTATCGGACCCCCTTGACGTGATTAATCACAGACTAATTAATGCGATCTCCGTTCTTGAATGGGGTGAACCTAAAGTTTCCTTTCGAAATGCAACTTTCGGTTTTTGGAAAAATCACACAACTCGAGTGAGTTGTGTTCAGAAAAGTTGATATAAAATGTTTCTAAATATCTATCTTGTTATTTGTGCATCTAATTAATGTAATTTAATTTTGAAAACATTATTCCCGGTTTTAAGGAAAATTCAATGAGGGCTTATAAATTTAGCCCTAAATATCGAATCTGTCACAAAATTAGGGGCTTTAAGCTCCAAAGACATCCTTGATTTTTTCAGTTTTTCGTTTGGAAAATAACTGTACAATACAGAAGAAACCCGGGGATACGAAGCGTTGCAGGTACTCGTTCAAGCAGGGTAATAGTCAGCTGATTACTCCCAGCTGAGGTAAACTTTCCGCAATACAGGCCTGTTACATGCTGTTTCTAGCAGAGTCCGTCGGAGGTATCTGCAATTCACCACGGAAAGTTTACCTCACTTTAGAGTACCCCCTCGCGTTTACCCTGCTTGACCAATTACCTGCAACATTTCGTACCCTTAGTTTGTTCTGTAAAGATAAAAATAAAAAAACTGCTAAAAGTTTGACTTTTATCCAATAGCTACCGCGGCCTCTAAATATTTTATTAATTCTGCAAAAATAAAGATTCAAACTTTCTCCCTACGAGAAAGAATTTTCTGCCTTTTAAGGCTTAAAAAAATCCAGAAATCGAGGTGTGGTTGGACATCCTAATATACAGCTTGGAAGTTTAAAATTAGTTGACAAAGAAAGAGCCGAAACAAAATTGAAACCAGTTTTTTTTTCTGTGTTCTTGTAATGTTTTTAATCAGAGATTTAGTTTTTACGATTTTCTGCCTTATATAACTTTCGTTGCAGAATGATAATTAGGACTCTACTTAGGAAGTAATTCTAGAAATACAGTATGGAGTATGTTTTAATTAAGAATTTTGAGAAGTTTCATATGAACTTATACACGGTACTTAGGTTTCAGAAGCTTCCCTACAAGTCGTCAGATGATATTAAACACGAAATATAGTTTATTTATAAGAAGTCAGTCTTCTTTACTCAATTGAGATTATTTTTTCTGTTTCAGGTAAGCATTTCACTCCACTCAATTTCAAGTTCACAAACGCATATATCTTCAAAATTGTTTAAGAACCAAGGTAAGAAATAGGTTTCTTTTTCTAAATCTATATTAACGCATTCTTCTCCTAAGCGTGCAAATCGATAGTAACAAGTTTCAAAGAATCATTACTGTTACATTCATATAGCAGTTCAAATTATCCTTACCGTTTCGCGTCGTAAAAAGGTAATAGGTAGGTAGAAGGAGCAACGTCAGAACTCAAAATAGAACTCTGGACTAAAAGTTAAATGGTCGGAATTTCACGTTTCCATTTTCGAGGGTGGTTGTAATACTGGCGGGACCATAAACGTAACGTTTCGTAGCGACACGGCGCCAAGTTCACTTTGGGGATGTATCCGACATCGGAAGTTATAATTGTTCGCCATGGAGTTCTCCCGCATTCTCAATGCTCTGGGGAGGTAGAGAAACCACTGTTGTGGCTTAGCGTTAGGATGCGGGCCACAAGGATACTATCTTCTTAAAAAATCTTTGAGTTTGTCTCATAATATTACTTGCAAGGGGAACCTACACCCTTTGGAATTTTCTTTGGATTCATACTCCTCCCCGTAATAAGTCATTACCAAATTTGTAACATGGTATAGTAATAAGATATGCTTTTCAGTCATTCGCGGCAAAAAACGGTTTTAAAGAAATCCACTCACGTTACATGAACCACGATGCAAGAGTGTTTCAACTCTCGGTTAGATCAGGCGGTAGCGCTCCGAGTTTGTAACCGGAAAGTTTGGGCTCGATTCTTGCTGCCTGCATTATTCAGTTCAATTGAACATTCATATTTTGGTTATTATTAATTTCATATTAAATAAAAATAAAGAATAGCTGGAAACCGCATGTTATTACATTAGCATATTACAAGTATGGTAATGATCTATTATTGGGAGGAGTATGAATCTGAACATAATTCTGAACGGTGTAGTTACCCCTTGTTAGGTAATCATGAATAAATTTATGAGCATCGCTAAATATATCCACACAAAAAACAAGTGTAGTTTCTATTCCGAATTCAGTATAGAATTCACCTACAACAGAAATGATCTTAATGTTAAATTTGAATGCGAAAAGATCAAATTCTCTCACTTGAAAAGCACCAGCAGCAATAATGACGCGTCTATTTTTGCTTCGACCGAATCATTTTCTCTTTCAAATAGTTTTGATTAAAAAAAATGCAGCCAATTTATTATTCAAGTTCAAATTCTTTGGTTGTACTATAAAATATGTATGTATTTTTTTTGTTTTGACTAAAAAGTATGTAGTTGTATCCTGTAAATGTTATTTCCATTTTTAGTCGCTCGTGCATGCAAATCGATAAGAGATTCCATTCAAACTTTTCTCATATGTTCATGATTTCAGTCTTTTTCCTTTATCGAAGCGCGTCAAATGCATCTGTGGGTTTTTATTTGAAAGCGTTGCGCATTGAATGCAAGACTTGTGAGATGCCTTTAAAATTTTAAGCTTGGCATTAAGTGTATATCCTATCGGTGGAAGTTAGCATTATTGCTTATTTTACTATAACGTAATAAGCCTAATTTGACAAACGATTAGAAGACATGAAAGATCTAATTTAAACAAATATTGGACATTATATTTTTTTTGTAAATTCGTTGAGTTTAACCGTTTTTTTTTCAGAATTTGAAAACTGTTCAACGGGTTCGTAACTCACTGTTGTGGTCGTTACACCCTTACGAGAAAATATTATACGAAATTCACTATAGGCCCATAATGATTTTCCTATAATGAATTTCTTATAATTTTTTTCTCGATTCTAGAAAAATCATTATGGAAATTCATTATAAGAAACTCAGTACCGAAATAAATAATTTTGAATTATTGAAGAAACTAAAGAAGTGATACAAAAACTAGAGAAACTACACAAGGATGATTGATTTATTTACTTAACCTACAATTTCAAATTATTTTAAGGGATTTCTAGAAATTTCAACAAGTTCAGGGGCTATGAAGGAACTTAAAAAATATCAAGGGATTTTAAGGTATTTGAAGAAACCCAAGATTTTAGAAGATTTCAAAGAATTTCAAGAGATTTAAAAAATTTCAAGATTTCAAGGATTTTATTGAATTGTCAAGGATCTAAAAGAATTCGAGGGATTTCAAAGATCTCTAGGGATTTGAACGGGTTTTTTTAAAAAGAATTTTAACGCATGAGTTTAATTTAGTGTATGTCAAATGTATTTCAGATGAGTTATACTTAGTTAAATGGATTTTTACGATTTATATAGATTTTAATTGATTTTAACCAATTTTTAGATATCTTTAGGGAATAAAATAAATTTTATTTCAAAGGCTTTCTACGGATTTAAACGATTTCAAAGTTTTTAATGGATTTAAAAATAGTTCCAAAGGAATCAAAGGATTTCAATCAAAAAGCGATTTTAAAGATATCAAGGGAATTCACAGATGTTTGCTGTATAATGTTTATTTGTGCAGAATCGATATTTTTGTGTACTTCCATATGAGATTATGAGTGTTATAAAATAACTAGTTCCTTTGTGGTTTTTCTGCCTTTTACATTAATTCCTTCAATATTTTTGTATTATTTATTCCAATGCTGATTATTCTATAAAATGATTTCCTATAATGAATTTCCTATAATCGCGAAAAAATTATAGGATATTCATTACAGGAAAATGATTATATATCTATACTGATTTTCCTATAATATTTGTTTGCAAGGACGGTTTGAAATTTTGCATGTAAGTTATTATCTGTTCACTGAGAGAAAAGATTACTTGAATCAAAGAGATGTAGTAGTGACTACTTTCATTCAATGAAACAAATATTTTATTGGACTTACTTATTACTACATTTTTTTGATTCACGTAATCTTTCTTCTCAGTGTCGTTAAGAAAATAAAACGGTTTTGATTTTTTAAAACTATTATGCCACCCTCCGGCCATTAATTGAGGACAATCTGAGGCCTATGTTGGAATAACAATATAATAAGCTTTAAAATAAGTAATAACGAACCGAAGTAAACAGTTGCAATTAATTTGTGAAATCACGTTTTTCTTGTTGATATTTTTTAAGCACAAACGACAAAAAATTGTTTAAAAGAAAAGTGTGACCTATAGTACTTTTTTGACCAAATAATTTTAATTAGAGTTAGGCTTTGCGCTTTGCCAGGTCTATCTATGGTCTAACTATAACTAGAATGATCTACTTAAACCAAGCATGGTGGGCTGATTTAACTGTTGTGCTTACATGCAATATTTCAGATATTTTATACACTTATTTTAATTAAAATCTAAATCATAGAAAAAACAGACGTATCATTTTTGCGAAACTTGTCAAGAGTGGCGAAGAATATGAGTTTTTCACAGCCAAAGAAAAGAAAATACAATAAGTTGCCATATATATATTAACACTATACTTTTTTGTGTAGCGACTTTAACTGCCTGCATATAATTGTTTACAGGTAAATTCTCACGAAAAAAAAACAAAATGTAATCTTTACAGCGATTTCAGAGCAATCTTTACCTGCAAGAAAAATTAGCTTCACCTTTTAAGATTTACCCACCATATTGGAAATGGTTGACATGTCAACTCTATTGAATCTTGTTTTGTTTCGATCCGAAAAAATTCAACTTTATCTACATGAAAATTATCCGCAACAAAAATTCACTTCTGTTTTTTTCTGTGCTGCACTGAAATCGGAGTATACACTATATTTGTTTTCTGACTAAAATAATGATAAATTCCTCACTGATTAGCTGATACATTTATAAATAACGTACACAAAATTCATAGCCTCATTATTTCTCGTTTAAGAAAGTAATCTACTAAACCTGGGAATTCGTAAAGCGTAAAGTGTGGGTTGATCGTGACATAAACAACCATGGGAATTTGTAAATATTTATTTTAATAATTCAGGGTGCAGCTGTTCACAGTTTTAATTGAGTGCGTGCACAGTGAAGTAAGTTCCATTAATTCCCTTCTTTTTAGTATAAAGCTGTATATCAAAATACTATTTTGGAAAAGCTGTGAAAAACCGTAACGGTATGGTATGTTTTTAAAGTTCCTGAAAACTCGATAAACATTTCATACGTTTCCGGAACTCTTTTTCAAGACTCAGAAATAATAATTTTTAACGAAGCGTTCAAAACTTAAGAATTTTAATTTGAAATCCATAACATGGAAAAATTTATGAAAAATTCCACGTTCAAATGTTATAATAAAATAAAACCATTTCATACGTTTTCAAAGTTTCAGATTTTAATTATTGAAGCACTTATTGAATATCTGCGGATTAGTTTAAAGTTGGTAAATTTTAAATGGAAACTTTTAACATTTTAAAAGGTTAATAAGTAAACTGTTTTAAATAAAAAAAATCAAATTGAATAGTGTCTCGTTGAAGCTTTATACTTACAATAAATTATGCAATCTTAAAATAAAAGCGTTCGAAATCAAACAATTATAAGTTGTTAAACAAATTTTTAATTAAAAACATTCAAAATTCAATAAAACTCTCCAAATTTAAGGCTTCTGGCCCATTAAGTTCCAAATCGAAAGTTTTACAATTTAATGATTGTAAATGGCTATACAGTTATCGAAAATATGTTTTTTGAGTTTTTGAAACATCTAATCATTTAAAGTTGAACAATGTTTGTATATGAACGGCTTCAGTAATGACCGATTATTATAAAATACAAATAATCTTGTAACAGGACAAACATTTATATTCTGTAATATAATATTCTGTAAATTACAAATTTTTACAATTTTAATTTTTCGCGTTTCGATGAAAGTGATTAATTTTATTAGAATTGATAAATTTTTGGCATTTAAATCAATTTAGTATTTTAAATATTATCCTTTAAAATGGACTGAAATTTAAAATACTAACAACTTCAAATTTGAAATTGATTGAAACTTGAATAGGATTTTAAAAATTGTAACTAAACTCCACAATATTTGTAAGCCTTAGATCCTCAAAGATTATTTGTTATGAAAATAATTCAAGGCAGGTTTTAATTAGATTAATTTTATAGGATTATTCTTCAATGTTATTTTTTTCTTCCTTAAAAAATTCTTTGAGATCTATGGAAATTCCGAAAAGTAGGACAAACAAAAAACCAGAAAAAGGTTTGGAAGTTTAAGGGGAAGTTTTATATTACTCAAGTAAAATTTAAAAAATGTCGATTTTTTAGCATAAATGTATACTCTGATATGTTAAGAATGTAAATCCATAAGTTTTAGAACACATTACTGCATATTATGAATTCTGAAGACATATTTGTGATCGTGCGTCTGACCAAACATTTACATTATTACATTGTTTGAAAATTTTAATCGCGTTTTTCTTGAAATCACTTTTTTCAAACTGCGTGTAACATAACTAAAAAAATTATTGAAAAAACGGATTACCCCTTCGTGTACTTACACATAATTAAATTCTCCACCGTATGAACCTTAGTTTTTAATAATATTAAATTTTCAACTAATTTTACTACATAATTAAAGATGAAATTTTTTTCGAAAAAATCGTGTCATTTTTTTGAGAGCCTCGTATTATTATTATAAATTTTTTCTTGTATATGAAGGTTCATACGAAGTTAAATTTTATCAAGAAACTGAATCTTTTAATTTTTTGCTCTAGGGCAAAAGCAAAAAGCTCTTACATTCTTAAAATATGCGAAAATATATACGAAGACTTTCACGAAGGTTCATCGAGAAATATTTTTTTTTTAAATTCTCAAAAATCACTTTATTTATAGCAATTTACTTGAGGCGCCCCCCTTAAACCCAAAATTCTTTAGCAACCCTGCTCGAGGTTTTCCTCCTCTTGTCTTCTGTCTGCTTAAATAATAAACCCTTTACGAAACGGTATTGTTTTTGTATGTAATTTTAAAGAAAACGTATAAAAGAACATGCATTAATTACGTAAGGATGATTTTGTAAATTTGAAACTCCCTCCCCCCTATTTTATGGACTCATAACATTTGTTGATCCCCCCCCCCCCTAGGGAAGATTATATTTCTTACTCAATATTTTAACAATATATCAATTATTTTCAGTCTTAACGTTATTTGAAAGGATTTCTTTAGATTTCAAAGGATTTTAAGGTATTTCAAAGGGCTTTTAACGCGATTTCCAAAACTTTTTAGTAATTCATGAGATATTAAGGAATTTCAAAAGATTTCAAGGGACTTACCAAAGTTTTAGGGTATTCCAAACGATTCCTAAGGATTAGGATAGAATTCAAAATTTTCAAATGATTTTAAAAGATTTTAAGAGTTTGGAGAAATTACCTAGTACAATTTATCAGAGGTAATTTCCGTTTTTTCAGGGAATTTTACAAGATGTTAAGGGACTTCAAGAAGTTTAATCAGATTTCAAGAGATTTTAAGAGATTTAAAGAGGTTTCGATGATTTCAGGGGATCTCAAAGGATTTCAAAAGATTCCAAAGTATATACACGGTCTTTAGAGGATTTCATAAGATTTCGAAAGATTTAACGGAATTTCAAAGGATTTCGGAATATTGTAAAGGATTTTAAGTGATTTCGAGGAGTATTTAATTGATATTAAAGATATTAATAGGGTTTTAAATATTTGAGGGTATTTCAAGAGATTTGGAATGATATCCACGAATTAAAAAAATTTCAATAAATTTTAAAGGGATTTCAAATATTCCAAGGTTTCTCGTAAGTTTTCGAAATATTTCATGGAATTTCAAGGATTTTAACCGATTTTTAAAGATAATTTTCATGGGGTTTAAAGGATTATTAGGGATCCTAATGGGAATTTAAAGATTTCAAGCGAATTCAAGGATTTTAAAAGATTTCACGGAAGTTCAAAAAATTTAAAGAAATTTACACAGTCTATAAAGGATTTAAAGGGATTTCCAGGGAGCCCAATGTACCCCAGTGGGCACAAACGTTAAAGAACGTCCTAAGTCAGTCAAAATAACGTTCCTTAAACATACCATGTTCCAGAAACGTTTTAAGGACGTATTTGGAATATGAAACGTTTTCAGAATATTATTTGGCCTGACTTAGGACATTTGTTGAAACGTTCAAGTAACGTCTTTTGACTTTACGTCCAAGGGAAGTTTTCAGAACGTTCCAATTACGTTCTCAAATTTCTTGCCTACTGAGACGATATTCATGGAATTCTAAGAATTCCAAGGAATTTCCACGTAATTGAAAATTTTCAAGGGATTTACCAAATTTTCAAAAGAATTCACGGGATTCCAATGGATTGCAAAGATTTCCAGGGATTCCACGAGATTTCATGAAAGGTATACACTAGATTTCAAGAATGTTCAACTCCTTGGGAGGTTTCTATAAACCTAGAGGCCCAATTTCGTCCACCTTTTGACACCACCCCCATGTAGAAAACCATGGCTTTCTCGTCGACTCGACCCCCTAGGATGCTACGTATGTAGTTCTTTTATGTTTTTTGTAGAAGCAAAATAAAACAACAAATTATTAGATTTTTTTATTTTTTTAGGAACCATCGGATTTAGCGAATGGCGAGACTAGCTATAGCCACTAATGTAAATTATTGATGTATGGAAATGCTTCTTGAGGAATTCGAGTGGTATTTCAGAAAAGGAATAAGCCATGCGTTTAATTTTTTTAAACACCTAAGTGCAAAAACCACGTGGCTCGGACTCAGACCACCACTCCCCCTATGTTGGCCAACGTGGTTTTTCATTGACCCCCCCCCCACTCCTAAAGAAACCACGTGGTTTATGGAAGCCTCCTTGACTCTATATTTATTAGACGTATGTGATGTGAAATATTACATAATAAAATATGAATAAAACAAATGGAAGGCCCCGGGGTGAAAAGAGCGTATTCGCGAAATTTCAGAAATGCGTTTTATTGGCTTAAACTAATTTCTTTGACCTAAAACATGTTTCTGTAGAAGATTTTGGTCCAGTTCGATTTAGAAATAAGTTTTTTGCCTCTCATTTTTACAATTTAATAGATTTATGTGACAGCTCGAAAGTTCTATTTTGTTTTTGTTTAAAAAATAAAAATAAAAAATTTATGCAACTCTTTTTCCATATTTCCCTTTTTGGATACGCGCCGTACCATTAATAGCAAGGATTTTTTTCGGGGGTGGTCAACTTCTTTCAGGATCTACTTTTCATGGATGGATAGAGCTAAGTAATTGCTCAAAAGTACTTTTTTGTTTAAAAAAAATCAAATGCATTAAAGTTGGACAGCTTTTTGTGTCTCCTGTAAAATTCGAGTGTATTATGGGGCCGTTCAAGTATTATACGTCACGCTTTTTTGGAACAATTTTGACCCCCTCCGTCGCGCGTTTTCTATGGTAAGTGTATGTAACTTCCCGTGTGGAAAAATGTTCTGGCGCTGGCCTGGCCCAGACCAGACCGTCCGGTTTCTAGTATTGGCGCTGGCCAGACGGTCTGGCCTGGGCCTGACCAAAAGTGTAACGTTTTTTCTGGCTAGCCCCAGGCCAGACCGTCGGGTCAGCCGCTAGGTATGGGCTGGTCAGTCACTAGTTTGGGGATAAGAAGAAAATGTCTTGTCTTGATAGTGTGTAAAAATAATAATAAAGAGAAAATTTAGGTAGAAATCCTTTGGAGCCCCCCCCCCCCCCAAGTAAGTATTGGTAAGATTTTCTGGACCCCCACCCCTAAAAGAAAAAAGCTTATATAATTAATGGACGCTCCCTAACATGGAAAATGAGAAAATGGTATAAAAGGCGATTGGGGTTAAAACTGTATTTCTAGGCATAAAAAATAATTGGTTTAGTCTCGCAAAAAGATGAATGAGAATCAGGAAAAATTTCATGGAATTTTTTGCATTGCAGTCTCCCTTTTTTTGTTTCGTCAGCTCGTAAACATGCGTAATTCGTATCATGAATAAAGAAGGGTAAAACTCCATCGACTTTCGCTATTTTGCTCATTTTCTTCGCGTTCACTTTCCTCACGACAAGCGGCTTATCGACCGTTTGTATCGAGTCCAGGTTTGGGAGGGGGGGATGTTCAGTGTATACTGCATAATGCAGGCTGAGCGTGTGCTCGTAAAAGTCTTAACGATTGTTTCGTAAACCGTTTTGAGAGAAGTCGATTTCACGGTGCACCCTGTGCAGAATCTATATTTCCCTGAGCGATTCTTATTTTGCTGTACGTTATCGCATACATTTACGAGGGACTTTAGCTGAGTTGCCGGTACTTACAGGAAATTATTTTGAAATAGCGGGGTCAAACATCTTGAACTTATTTTCTATTCTTAATTTAATATTTGATGGTGCATAATTACAGGGATCACAGTCTTTCCCCTATTCCTCTGCGTTTCCCCCTTTTCCCCCTATTAACGAAAAACTTTCCCCTTTTCATATTTTCTCTTTACATATACGATGTTTTAAAATGAAATATTTTTATTATTACGCGGGAAATTCTCCGCGAAATTAGTAACTGTACGTAAGAACTATAATAAGAACCATTGTTTGTTTTACATTTACAGAATTATTCTATTCAAAACTAGAACATGCATAAACGCTAGGGTGGTCAAAAAATCTCCCATTTGTTTGAATCCTCAAAAAAATTGGCATTTTTCTTAAATGATATTTAGATGTCCCCCGCAAGCGCCATGAAATTTAACCTTTAGAGGACGGGAAAATTTTGGTTCAAATCGAGTTTTCATTTGACCCAAAATTTATATATAATTTTAACGGGTAACTCATTTTAAGTGGCAACCTAATAGGTGGTCGATATTGCGACCACCCCGTCCTCTAAAAGTTAACACGTATTTCCCATAAGAAAAAGATGTTTTTGTACATTTTATTCAGAATAGTCAATATTAGATGTATTAAGTTGACCCTCAACATTTTTCTTCACAATACGCTATATAGAATACGAATCAGAAATTACTTTGTGAATTACACCCCCAATAAGTCTGTGCTAGAGGGTCCCAAAAAAACACCATACGTGAAGAATTGGATTTTGTGAGTTTTTGGCGATAATAATTATTTTTTTGCGGTTTCTTTCAGCACAGATTTTTTCTAATGCATAAAATATTACATATTAACAATCTTGTACACTTTTTCAACTGCAATCTGGCATAATATTACGCGAAGTGTTAACGTTAATTAATTCATGTTTTTTTAAGTACCAACTTTGAAAATGTTAAGAGACCATTGTGTTATAGATTACACATCAGTTCTGTAATTGAAGAAGATTAAATTAACTTTCTATTTATAATTTCAAAACTATTTTGTACTCTTTTGACATAATCCAATTAGTGGAACTTGAGCTAAAGGCCGTTTTAAGGATCTCGCATATAGCTAATGAATTCATCTCTTCTCTTTGAATACGAATATTTATCTTGCACCCTCTACTCTCCGGCCGCCTGCTTCTATGATGGTAGTGATTATAATTAAGAGCACGAAACTTTTTTATCAGAAAGAATATCGGAATTTACAATCTTGTTTGACTCAAAGAAAATCAATTCTTCCTTTGTCACATTTCTTATACAGATTAAAAATAAGTTTAAAAAAGGCATTCGAAATATTTAAGTGCTAACTAATTTCCCAGGTAGAAGTTTTCAGATTTTTACAATGTCATTAAATTCTCAGTATTTTATGATGGAAAAGTTGTAATGGCTATAACTTTCATAAATTGAATTGAATACTTTTAAGCTTTTGTATCTTCCAAGATCTCATTTTTCCAGGTTGCATAAGGGCATAACTATATATGCAGCTACATCTTTCTTTCTGTTACAGGGTGGCCGTAGGTCAAGGAAGTCCTGGAAATCAGGGAAAATTCAGAGAATTTTGAAAATTTCAGTTAAAAATGTTATGATTTGGTTCAAATTCAACTATTTTGTTGACAATTCCTCTTTTTGGGTTAGAAATTTAACTATTCTGGTAGAAAATTAAATAGTTCGTTGAAAATTTATAATTTATCTTTTGACAGAAATTTGATCTTTTCTGGTTAAAAGTGTAATTGTTTCGTTGAAAATTAATTTTTTCACCTGAAAATTTAACTATTTCAGTTTATTGTACATCATTTTAGTTGAAAATTCATCTCGTTAGTTGTACATTCAACTATTTTGGTGAAAGCCAATTTTTTTTTTTTTTTGCTTGGTAAAATTAGTTTTTACAACGGAACATTGAGCTATTCCATTTTCGGTTGAAAATGGATTTAAAAAAAATGTATGGTTGTAAGTTCATCTACTTGGTTGAAAAATTAACCGTTTTGTTGAAAATTCGTATTTTTTGACAGAAAATTAATCTACTTGATTGAAAATTCGTCTTTTGGGTTAAAATTTTATCTTTGGCGGTTAAAAATTAAAATATTTGGTTAAAAATTCAACTATTTTGTTGAAAATATAATTTTTTAACTCTTTTATTGAAAATTTAACTTTTTTTTTGCTAATATAATTTCTTTTTTATACTGGGAATCCCATTTAAGTATCTTTCATTTATCTTGCATTCCGAGAATTGATGCCTCGGTGGTTTCTTGATGAAAGGAGCCGCGGGGCCGTATTCGTGTATTTGTCAAAAAGTTGAGAATAACTAAACCATAAGACTTTCGATAAAAATATCTTTGATATGCCCAGATAAATTACATACGTCTATCAAAAAAATTGATTACTCACCTATTCAGACAATTTGAGAAAATAGAAAATATTCAACATAGGTAGGATGTCTACCTGGCCAGGAAATCGGGCAAACCGAGAAATGACCGGGAATTTTTTTCACCGGGAAAAAACAGGGAAATTATCGGGAATGATTTATATTTTCCTCTCGAATATAATTAATATGCAAATTAAATGTGGTTTCATATATTTCATTACTCTAATTGTGAGTTGGTACAAGAAATTTGTGAAAAAATCCTAATTGTTACTTTAAATAGGGTATTTTTCAAAAGAATTACAATTCTAACTTGGAACAGTGAATTATTTAAAAGAATTTTAATGCTGAGCTTGAACAGGGGATTTCAGTACCGTATTATAATTTCGACTTCGAGAAAAGGAATTCTCTAAAAGATTTATAATTCTAAGTTGACACATGGAATTTCAGCAAAAAAATATGATTTTGAGATTAGGACAGGGACTTATCACGAAAAATTGAATGGTAGCAGTACATAACTAGATAACCAACATTTTTGTCTAAAAATTTCGGAGCGAGCGAATGTTGTGTTCGATTTAAGTAAAGGCCATTTAGGTCCATGCCCGAAACCGCACTTAAATGGGATTCCCAGTGTAGTTTGAATTATCAACTATTATATTTTTCGTTGAGAATTAATCTTTTTGTCGAAAATTTAACTTTTTGGGTAGAAAATTCATCTGCGTAGGTAAACAAATCCAGTCTTTGGTTAATAATTCAACTATTTTGTTGAAAATTTAATTATTTTGTTAAAAATGCAAGCATTTTGTTAAAAAGTCATGTTGTCGGTTGAAGATTAATAGTACATGGTTAACCGAGTGGGGAATCGACTAGTCCCTCTCTTGGTTAAGGTGTTATTTTCTTTACGAAGCGATTTCAGGACCTGGCGCAAAACAGCAAAAGTGATCGATTGATGCAACCACGAAAATATGGGCTTAAAGGTGCTCCATGGTTCGCATCCAGCGTCTTGACCCGCTCGTGGGGGGTCTACTAATATTTCCAAATGATCCCGTCACTAGTGTGGAAATTAAGTTTTATCACAACTAGGGTCCCAAAATCGCATTTCCCGCGTGGATATTAAAGAAAATATTTTGTTGAACGTTCGTCTATTTGGGTCGAAAATTCGTCCTTTTGAATTGAAAATTCATCTTTTATGGTAGAAAAGTCATATTTTTTGGTTGAAATAAATAAATAAATTTGAAATGTTCATATCTCAATTCGAAATTCTTTTGCTTTGTTTATAAAGAATATTCTATATTTAAAAAGTTACAAGATTACAATTTTGGTCTTTGAATATTAATGGTCTGGGAAAAATCAGGGAAAAGTCAGTGAATTTGGAAATTTTAGTTTTTCGGCCACCCTGTGTTATCTTAACGTAAACTGAACTCAATCATGAAATGTGCTATGAGAATCTAAAAAATTCGAGAGAAACGTCAGAAATAAAGTGGAAGTAAAAACGATATAATGAGGAAAAGAACTTCGAAAGCTGGAATTTTAGTAACTAGAATTCGCCATTGGAACTCGTCAAAGGTCGATTTGAAGTGAGAAATAGATAAGGGACTGTCAATCGTAAGAAGAAGAATAAAAAAGAATAAAAAAGAAAGAAAAAGAGAAGACTCGCGAATAGCACGCTTCACTTTAACATTAAAGGCGAACTCTCGCGGAATTGAAATACCGTACGGCAGATAACTGATATAGCAAGCGACTCGTCGACATAAGTGATAGAACGTGAGAGGATTCGAGGGAGTGAATATCTTATGGAGAGTAATTAAATGACGAAAAGAATTACTTTTTTGTCGATGCTTTAGCTAATGTTCCTTTTGGAAAATAGTATATTTTTGATTTTTAAGGAAAACATTATAATTATATATTCTTTTAAACTAATAATTATCGTGATACATTTTCACTTTATATTACTTTAGAGACACTTGATAATGTTAACTGTATTTTTTAACATTTGTGACGTTCCACAAGGAAAAGGCCCACTTTGTTGATCTTAGTTTAGTAGATATTCGTCTTTTTGTGAACAAAGGTAAAAATTATCGATTTTATGGTTTCGGTGGGAAATCATAATTCAATCCATACGGAAGTGATCGAAAGTTGCTAATTTTTATGTTTGAACAAAAAATGTAACACGTGCGCTTATGCCAGTCGCCAATTTTAAATGCTTTTTTCTCGAAAAGCAGGTTTTAAAAATTCCAACCTCAAATGTCCCCCAGTGAGTCGCTTTTCAACCTAGAGGATTCGACCTGGGCTTAAATTGCGTGAATTTATCAGGCCATATGCCCCTATATGTAACTCCATACCGACAAAATGGGTCCCTTCCTTGCGGAACGTCACATTTATAGGATAATGATTTTATTAAACGAAGTGTCTCGGCTAACCGAAAATATTTTTGATACGCTCACCGAATTGCGTTGAACCTTGATGTCCTTTTCCAGCTCACCTGGGTTCAATGAAAATATGTTTTATACGCTCACTCAATTGGGTTTCGATTTTCTGAGGACCCGCTCTGTAAATGCATCTTGATGACGTTGAGACGGCCCTGCTTCGTTCAACCACATCTGTTTCGGGCATTTGGCTTGCTTCTGGAATTACTATTGTCATAGAAAGGGTGCTTTTTTTGCTGTCACTTATCCTGCTGTGCTGACCACACACCCACACTGATTAAAGTCACATTTGGAGCCATTAAACGGCTTCCTATCTTCATTCGTTCTCAAGATAAAGTTTTTGTAAATAAATCACCGTAAAAAGTAAACTATTGAATATTTCAGCATTTCGAAAAATGCATTGCATTCAGGAATGTTCAGAGAATATCTGTGATTTTTGTCAGATTTTTCCTCACGTCGCCCTCCTTCATGGAACAGGTCAAAGTGGACCCTTGAAAAAGGAGGCCGAAAAATTTTAAGCTTTAAGATGCTTTTTATTAGACATTTCAGAGATTTTTATTGTGCAAGTTGCAATAAAAAAAAAGTGAGGGGCCTCGAATTTTGCACCCGACTTTATTTGGTTGAAAATTCATGTTTGTCTTATTTTTTCCCGGGTGGGGAAGTAAGGGGATGGGAATTTGGGAAGTATGGAGAGGGGAAGTATAGGAAGCGATGATTGTCGACGTAGGGGAAGTATGGAGAGGGGAAGTAGGTGAAGTGAGGGAGGTGATATAGGGGAAGTAGGATGACGAGGGGAAGTGCGGGGAGGGGAAGGGAGGGGTAGTAGGTGAGTGAGTGTGAGTAGGGGTGGGAAGTAGGGTAGGGAAGTGACGGTAGGGGTAGCAGGACAGGGTAAATTCAAAAAGGGGACGCTGGGGAAGTGAGGGGGAAGTATGGTGTGGGATATTAAGGGTTGGAGAAGAAGTAGGCGTAATCAGGGGAGTAGGGGTCGGAAAGTATGGGTCGGGCAGATTCGAACGACTTACTTAACATCCTAATAGGCTACGAAACTCTTTTTGTAGGCGCACGGCGCCTGCTATAACTAATTTTTATTATCAGTTACAAGTTAAAATAGGTATAAATTTGGACCATCTTAAGTTGGAAAAATAATTTGATAAATATTAATCCAATTTGGCTAATCCTCAAATCCAATTTTACCCATATTTTAATCACCAAATTATGCGTTAAGAGTGTAAAAACAATTCCATGTTGCCTTTGAAAGATTTTCTTGCAGTTTTATGTACACACGACTCATCCCTTTTTTTCGAAACACAAACGCGGAGTCCCGCGTTTATTTATCTCCATCTCCGTTTTCTCCGGTTGCTTTACGTATCTTTGGATTCGCGTATGCAGTTTCCCTCAAACACCTGTTGTATACGTATATATACACACTTTAAGTATACGTACGCTGGTTCGTTTGAAGTTCCAAAGTGTCGAAACTGCCTGAAAGCAAGTGATAGAGCGTGCATACGTTTGGTCGTTTACTCGGAGTCGGTGAAAGAAGGTAAAAAGAGGAAAAAGAGGAATAAAACGAAAGAAAAAGAGAAAAATGTCGTGGGGAGGCGGAGTTAGTGCAAAAGGAGGTGGATGATGGAATACAAGTGTGCACCGGCTTTTAGAAACCGGATGTGAAAGGGGAGACTGTAGAAGTATTAGATAATCCTTTGAGGTTCGATACCTGCTGCACGTTAAGTACCCTTGATACTACTTACAATTGTTCTGCAAATGGCAATGTGCCCTAATGCTTTCACGGCTCCGCGCTATAACAGCATTTTGCCACCCCAATTTACAGACCGTGTCTAGACTCCATGCTAGGACATCTACGCTAGCGTGAGACCAATCACAAAATACGTGATACTTTGCATGATTATTTGACAGACCCCCCCCCCCCTTCCCTAAAAGTATCACGTATTTTGAGAATGACCCTTATTTAAGGCAGTGACGACTCAGACACAGGTATCACAGTTCGTCCACTTTTTCACCTTATCCCCTTTTCCCCTTAAATTTGAAAAATCCTCTGAAACATCTAAAACCGAGAATTTCGACCCAATTTTCCCACCCCCACCCTTTTTTTACTGGGGTTCGACTCATTTTTTAAGAATCATAAACCGAAATTCACAGGCCAGAATACTCTAAAAACAGGGGAAATAAGGAGATTTTACACGAAAATTAAAATAGGGGAATAAATTCTTTTAAATAAAAAAAATGTTTATACTATATTAAATTCAATTTGAAACGCTTCAAGTTGAATCCTCAACGAAAAAGATGAATTTTCAATCAAGAACATTAATTATCTACCTAAAAAGACGAATTTTCAACCAAAGAGATGAATTTTTGACTAAAATGTTAAATCGTCAACCAAAAAAAAAATGAGTTTTTAACAAAATGGTTCAACTTTTAACGAAGCAGTTGATGTTTTGAAAAAAAAGAATTTCTAAAAAAAAAGTTAAAATTTTGACCCTGAAATATGAATTTTTGACAAAATAGTTAGTTTTTAACCAAATAGTAGAATTTTCCACCAAAATAAATGAATTTTTAACCCAATAAGGATAAACTTTTAACGAAATTGTTGGATTCATCCAAAACGACAAATTTTCAACAAAAAAGATAATTTCCAACCAAATAGTTGAATTTTCTAAGAAAACCAAAAAGGATAGCTTTTCAACCAAATTGTTGAAATTTCAACAAAATGATTAAACATTTAATCGCATAAATTATTTTTCAATCAAATAATAAAATATAGTTAACCAAAAAAAGAAGAACTCTGAACCAAAAATACAATAGTAGACTCTTTAACATAAACAAATGAAATTTTAACCAAAAATAGTCGGATTTTCTTATTGGATTCTATTAATTCAGTTTGCATTTAAGTGGAAAAAATTGATGAGAATAAGGAATCAAAATTTATCTACTGCTTAAAATACATTTTTTAAAGTCAAACATGAACATTTTTCAATTCTGTTTTTTTGTCTATTTTTCAATCTGTGATCTTCTTGAATCCTTTTCTGATAACTTTTTGGAGTAGAAAGTGCTGAAGTGTTGAACAGATTTTTCAAAGTTAGCTAAAAAAAGTTTAAACACAAAAATGACTAGAAAACTTGCTAAAGAGAAGGCGCTATTGTTAGAGGGCACTTTTGTTCAACATGCAGGAGATACACATATGATATATAAAAAGGTTATAATTATAAATGAAATTCTCTTTTAATTCCCTTTTTTACCTAAAATTGAACTACTAAACAAGCCTGCAAGCTGCAAATTAAAGCACTTTTTTGCAAGAGGCTACTTTTTTTACAAATTAAAACAAACTTCCCTTTTTTCGCATTAAGAGGGAATAAATTAATAGATCCAAATATTTTATAAACTTAAGATTTTTCTGTTCTATGTATATATCAGGGTGGGTCGAAAAAAAAAATTATGGAAATAAAATTGGCACCAAAGGCCGTTCAAGTATTACGTAGGATTTCGTCTTACTGCTTGTACTGCCTTACAGAAAAGGCATAACCAAAACTTTTTTCTATAATAGATCTTAAAAACTTTCTACTTCCGTTCTTTGGAAGTTCTACGTAATATAATATATGAAGTAATTATTATTTATGACAAAAGAAATATTATTGCATTTAATTAAAATCATAATATTTTTTATTTTTGTTTATGAAAATCTGTTTTTAGCGATAAAAAGTGGGACATGCTTACTCTTGCTTGCATGGGGAGAGGGGGGATCAAAAGTGACTTTAAAAGTGCTTACATAATATTTGAACAGCGATTGATCAACGCCTTCAATTTGAGCAATTTTTTTTTATGTTTTTGGAGGTCTCAAACGACTCTCGAAATTTTTTCACTTTTTAAATTAACTTTCTTCAGGCGATGATTTATATTTCATAAACCCCCATTTTCAAAAAAACAATTTAAAAATCTACAGTAATGACGAAAGCATTTTTCGAGATGTTTAAAGCTTTTTTACTGCTAGAAATCCATTAGAACAAAATTTGATAAGTCTGGGAATTCATAATTGTAAACACGGTAAATTTTGGAAAAACTGAGTTTTGTGTTTCTTGCAAATATTTTTTGTTTAAATCATGGGGGTTTAATGGAAAGGTGCGATTCGGCATTAAAAATCTTAAATTTGTATCTCTGCGAAACGGTAAAACCACTCCACCTACATATGGTTGATGTATGAAAAGTAATTAATGCAATTGACAGAGCGAAAGGGGAATGTATGGACTTTCAGAGAGCAAACGACAGGATAAAAATATGTCGACAAAATTATTTTAAAAAATGTATAACTGGGTCAAAGATAGCAATGTGCATTGTGCACTTTGGATGTTATAAATTTCAGGGCAGTATTTTCAAATACATAATTAGGGTGGCAATAATCGGGAAAACGGGGCATCAGCTTGGAATTTCAAACACTGGGAAGACCAGGAAATAGCCGGAAATTTTTTTACGAATCTTGAGAGCCCAGAACAAAATTTGTGATATTACTTCTAAAAGAAGTAACAAAATAACTGTTTGATTTTAAAGTTTCATTCTGCCCTAGTATACAATACTAAAAAAGGATTCCGTTTGAGTAATTATTTATAGTTTTTATTATTCTGGATTTTCCATTTCTGTAATGTGTATTGCATAAAGAGCTTAATAGAGGACCGTGCATAAATTGCGTAAAGTTTTTGTCTGAGATTTGTAACCACGTACCTTCCTTTTTTTTGCCGATTAAATTTTTTTTTCGTTAATTTAGTCTTTACTGTTACTTATGAATTAACAAATTAGTACCATACAGAACCAAGTATATGAATCTTTAACCAAAAAAGATAAATTCTCAACAAAATACGTAATAGTTGATATTTCTACCAAGAATAGTATATCGTGCATCGAGTGGGAGAAGTTGACATTTTAAACCAAACAGTTGCATTTTCAACAAAAAAAAAGGTGAAAGTTCTACCAAAAGAAATGAATTTTCAAGTCAAGAAGATTAATTTTATACCAAAAAATACAAATTTTTAACAAATTACATACATTTTAAACCAAATAGTTGAATTCTTAAACTAAAAATGATAAATTTTCAACGAAAAAGTTAATTTTCAACCAAATAGGTCATTTTCCGTCAAAAAATTAATTTTTAATACAAAAAAAAACGTAATTTTATCAAACTAGTTCAATTTTCAACCTGAAAAGATGAATTAAAAAATGGTACCAGTTGATATTTCAACAAAAAAGATATTAATTTAAAATAAAAAATTAGTTGAATTTTACCAAAAAATATTATTTGGATGTTGATGGTGAAAAAATCTCACTTTTTACCGAATACAAGATTCCTAATCTAAAACAGATTAGATTTTATACATTTTCCTTAATTAAAACTTTTAATTTTAATTTTTAAAAGTTGTATTGTTAACCAAAATATTGATGTTCTACCAAAAAATTGATTTTCCACCAAAATACATAAATATTCAACCAAGAGGATTAGTTTTCAACCAAGAGGATCAGTTTTCTACCAAACAGATGAATTTTTAACAAAATACATGAATTTCCAACCGAATACTTGAATTTTGAACTAAAAACTATCAAGTTTCTACTAAAAAAATAGAATAACGAGGCTAGAACCGAGTGAGTAGCCCTCCCTAAGGGAATTTGGCTTAGTGGTATAATAATAATAAAATTTTAAAAACCCAAAGAAATTAAGTTTTAACTAAAATGTGAATTTTCTACAAAAAGTTAATTTTTAACCGAAACATTTTAATGTTTAACCAAACAGTTTAATTTTTAATAAAAAGAAACTTTGTAAGCGAGAAAGAAAAAAATTTCAATCAGATTGTTAAAATTTCAAAAAAAGACTAATTTTCAACCAAATAATTAAAATCCGAACCCTATAATAACATTTTTAACCAAAAAAAATTAATGTATACCATTAAGCCATTTCCTTTTTAGGGTAGGCGTGACACTACCCGATTCGGATAGTGTTTCTAGGTGGATAGTTTCTTGTAGTAAATATCTACTACAAGTGTGGGTTCACCATACCCACGATGTGCCAACAGCACTCAGTATTCTTGAATGGTCACCCATCCAAGTACTAACCGCGTCCAACGCTGCTTAACTTCAGTGATCTAACGAGAACTGGGGTTTTCAGCGCGGTATAGCCGTTGGCCATAAAAAAATTAAAATTAAAAAAATTTTAAATTAAATTTTAAATTTTTAAAATTTTTTATTAAAATGTTTATGAAAGGAGTTGTATCGTCATAGAGTGAGTTTTCTTACAACCGTAGCAAGGCGAAGTTCGAGCTATTTTCGCAAGGGATATATACCATTAAGCCATTTCCCTTTCGGCGAGCCTCAAGGGGTAAGCGTGACACTACCCGATTCGGGTAGTGTTTCTAGTTGGATAGTTTCTTGTAGTAAATAACTACAAGTGTGGGCTCACCACACCCACCACCGCCAACAGCAACGCAGTAGTATCAGACGGTCACCCATCCAAGTACTAACCGCGCCCAACACTGCTTAACTTCAGTGATCTAACGGGAACTGGTGTTTCCAGCGTGGTAGCTTTAAAAGCATGAATCTTTGTACTTTTTTAGGATAAAGGGATTCCTGCTTAAAATGAATGAATTTCGTACCACACGGAGAAAAAAACCACACTGTTATAGTAGGCTGAGCTCTTAATATTACAGCATGGAACTTCATGTGCGAAATTGGTATGAATTTCTACCAATATTGGCATCAGGTTAGACATTTTTAGCATTAAATGTCCTATACCATAAAAGAATCAAGCGCATGCCGTTATTGCTGGAGTCACATGCCCTTAGAGCAGTTGTGCCTTGCGAAAATAGCTCGAACTTCGCCTTGCTACGGTTGTAAGAAAACTCATCCTATTAGAGTATGAGTACTCTTACAAAAGAGATATTAGGCCACGCCTACCGGCGCTTGCGCGTGACCTAATATCTCGTTTGTAAGAGTACTCATACTCTAATAGGATGAGTTTTCTTACAACCGTAGCAAGGCGAAGTTCGAGCTATTTTCGCAAGGGATAACAGCTTTAAAAGCATGAATCTTTGTACTTTTTTAGGATAAAGGGATTCCTGCCTAAAATGAATGAATTTCGTACCAAGATAGCAAGAATGAAACCTACGACAAAAGCATGACTAGTGCTCTTACTATTATAGGCATATTTTTTTCTCCGTGTGATGGTGAAATTTTTTTAAAAAATTAAAATTAAAAAAATTAATGCTTAACCAAAAATTTAAAAGTAGTCTTTTCAACTGAAAAGAATGAACTATCATCCTAAAATAGTTGGATTTTCTTACTCTCTAAATCTGAATCAGTGAAAAGTCACTGATTGTTAATGAAATCTCCCTGATTCAAATAGCTAGAATCCGGTCACTGACAACCAGTGAAAAGTTACTTATTCATTCAGTGAAAGTTTCACTTTTGAGAGTTGGCAGCCCTGCACTACGTCAATTTAGCAGTGATAATAAAATAAGACTTTAGTAGATTCAATGAAATAACCATAGTAAAAACTTAAAACCCATAAATGTGATCGAATATTAAAAAATGTGAAAAGATTTGATGCTTCTAAATGACAAAAAACCTCACATATTTCTTTACTTTCAAGATTCGACTGTCATGTACACACCCGTCAAGTAAGCACTTTTTATACGAGTTAGAGTATATTTTTCCGGCAGTAAATTCAGCACACTTACAGTCCGAAAATTCAAAACTTTATTTCTTACAAAAATTATTTTTGCTATTTAAGTAAAAGAATAACAACAACGCTTTGCTTTAAAACTTGGAGGTTATGTCTGGCATGATCGACTCTGGTGTTACTGAATTGATTAGTGAAAAGTCCGGAATCACTGATTAATCAGTGAAATTTCCAACTACTATTTCAATCAGTGAATTTTTCACTGATTCATATTTAGGGAGTATGGCAATTAAAAAATAACTAATATTACAAATTAATAGAACCCATGTGCTGTTCTATTAATTCAGTTCATATTTAAGTGGAAAACGAGAAAAAGGGAAAATACTGTGAAACCTGAGATAAATAAATGGGAATTTCTATAATTTAGAGACTAAAGAATAATTGCTTGAAAAAAACCTTGCGTCATTTGTAAATAACCCCTTATTTGTTTTTTAATTTATATTTATTATATTTATATTTATAGATACTTCCTATTATTATTATTTCATGAATGTATGATTATTACATTTAATATTAATACTAATAGTATTAGGTACTACTAATATTATTAGCTAAATTACAAGTAATTCTGTTACAATTATCAATATTATAAAGTAACATATATTTTTTTTACATTTGTTGCAGTAGGAACTAGGTAGTATAGTAAGCTCTAGATTGCGCTGACAAACTGCTGTTTACAATAAAGTCTGTTTAACTTTTGTTTGTTAGTTTTTCGCAGACTTGAAACTATCTTACGCAAGAAATGCTTTTGACCAAGTACCCACCATGTAAGATAGTGTAGAAAAATTGTTGGCCACCCAAAATATTTTATGTAATTTAGGTACGACTCCTGGTATACATTGTAGATTACTCTCTCACCTTTATGGTCGATTCGTAAGAGGCAAACTTACGGACTCTCGTGGTAACAGCAGGAATAAATCTGTGCGGCTGAGGGAATTGAAAACTCCGGGAAAACTTGTAAAAGGATTCCAATATCGTGGAGCGCCTTTGCGAATCCGTTAACGGTGTCTTGCCTCATCCTACGGGTTGTCATCAATCCTGCCTGTTCGAGAATTTTTACTGAGATTTAACCACATCCCGCCCTTACCTTGGTGGTCGATATCGAGTTTTCTTAAAAAAAACGTTTCCGTTTTAAATTGTTCTTCATTTTAAACCAAGAAGAATCTCTTTTATAGATAATCGCTGTGATGATAGAAAGGAAGTCTTTCAAAGACGCTCCGGGCCATAAACGATTAACTGAATGCGAAACTAAAGATTTCGATTTCTTTAGTTTCATTTAGTACATAGTTATATCAGATTTTATTATGAAGATTCAATAATTATTAATTGTTCATATTGCATGTGTTTTCTTTTTAATTTTTAATTGAGTACACACCATGGTGGCCGTAGGTCAGGGAAAACCTGGAAATCAAGGAATTGTCAGGGAATTTTTACAGAAAGGCACCGTAAATAAAAATTTTGAATTTTAAATTGTTTTATTCCTTTTTTAAAAGATTGTGTGTTATAAATCTTACAAGATTAAGATTCTAGTCTTTGAATATTAATGTTCAGGGAAAATAAAAAATTGGTCAGGGGAAAATTAGGAAATTGTGACGATTATATTTTTAGTTAAAGTTTTTTTATTATTTGGTTGCGAATTCACCAATTTTGTTAAAAAGTCATCCTTCTTGGTTGAAAATTCATCTTGTTTGAAAGTTAACTTTCTTTTTGAAAATTTATCTTTTCTAGTTTAAAAGTCAACTGTTTTGGTAAAAGTTCGACTTTTTACCTTGAAAATTCGACTATTTGGTTGAAAATTCATCTTCGAAGGTAGAACATTCAAGTTTTTTGTGAAAAATCCACTATTTTGTTGAAAAGTTAATTATTTTTTTGAAAATTCAAGCATTTAATTAAAAAGTAATCTTTTTTGGTCAAAGATTTAACTGTTTTGTTTAATATTCGTGCATTTGGAGAGAAAATTAGTCCTTTTTGATTGAAAAGTTATCTTTTGTTGACAATTTAATTTTGTTTGTTATTGAAATATCAACTATTACAATTTTTTGTGAAATCATCTTTTTATTGAAAATACAACTTTTCGGTTTGAAAATTCAACTGTCTTGTCTTTTAAGAATTAAAAATTTAAATATTTGGTTGAAAATGCAACTATTTTTAGTTTAAGTTTAATAATTTTTTATTCAAAATTCGATCATTTGCTTCAAAATTCTTCTTTGTAGGTTTATTGTAAGAAAGTAATGTTTTTTTGCTTGAAATAAATCAATTAAAATGATTCCCGGCCATCCTGGTACAAACCCCACGATTGACTCTACTTTTATAATGATCTCTTGTACATTTTTCCGTTAGAACGCAATAAAGTCAGGATTATTTTTTCAATCATTCAAAAAATAAATTTGCTAGATCGATATCACTTTTCAATATATCGGGTACTAGCTTCGGGCAGTACCAATTTAGTGCGGAACTGATTTTGTGGAACTTGTTTCCGGCCAATCTGGAGCTCGACATTTCCACCAGCCATTTCCAGAGTGAATATTTGAAATTAAAAGAGAAGCACCAGTTCCATACCCGGATCATATTTTTAAGTTTCGGAATACTGGCCTCAATCTTTTTCCCATCGATTTTACGTTCATCACTCCCGTAAAAAATAAGCACTTTTTTCACTGTCCCTGTTGTTTTCCCTTGGTTCTGATTTTATTTTTATTTATTTTTAACCGTGCTTGGAAGCTCCCGTTGCAAGGATATTGAATTGGATAACATGAATTTTATCAAATTACTATTGTACAATTGTTCTCTGAGATCGCTTTTAAATTCATTTACTCTTGCGATAATTTCATTTTCGAAAAAATTTTAAAATTTTGGAATTAATGGTTTTTCTTAAAACTCACTCTCGTATTATTTTCTTGTAACTATTTTAAACAAATTCGTATGCAATTTCAAGTGTCTTGAGATATTATGCTCATCAAAACTATAGCAATTTTTTATGTACATGTTTGTGGCATGAGTTTTTATAAAAGTGAACGCAATACAAAAATGATAGAACGCTGTATATTGGTTATACATATAAAATAATACGATGAACGCAAACGAATACAAATAGGAAAAAAATGCATACAGGGTCTTTTGTTCCATAAAAGCACCTAGTTAAAACGAAATATAAAGCGGAAAGCGCAATTCAATTTTTTTCAATAAAAAGTGCAGATAAATGTTTCGACAGCATTCTCTCATCTAGTTGTTGGTTGCAGATCAATAAAGTGAAATTCTATTAACAGAGAAAAATTTTATATCGATTTTATAATAACAAGACCATTAAAAGTTGATATAAAATCGTATATTAAAAACATGCAAAAAAGAGTTTTTATTTTGAAAAACCACTTCTACCCCCACGAAGCACTGGTGAATCCTCCCATTAAAGAATTAAGGCATCCATAAATGCAGGGAGTTTTATACTGAGAAACCAAAGTTTTCAATTTCATAATTGCGTTTTAATTTTTCATACACCATGTTTCAGTTTGGGGATTATCGTGTCATTGAGAGAGTGATTCATATGTGGTAAATACTAAATTTCAGACAAATTTAACGAGACTTGAATACAATTATGTGAAACTTTAATAAAACTATTTTAAACTTAAATGTACTTTTTCTAAAACTTAATTTTAGCTTTTCAAACATCTTGGATTTTCTAGAATATTCTGGAATTTCCTATTATTTTCTGGACCTTTGTAGAATATTCTGGAATGTCTTGCGGAAACTTGGAATCTTCTAGATAGTTATGGAATGCTTTAGAATATTCTAGAATTTCCTAAACTATTCTAGATTTTTTCTTAATATTAATTTTAATAGTTTAATAACAAAGACGTAAATTAAACTTGAACTTTACAAAAATTCCGCTACGTCCCCGTTTAATCCAGTCGCAACTAATATTTTTGTTTCCACTGAGAGGTCTAGGAGATAACTTTGGCTTAAAATATCTATCTAAGGTAGCCTTTCGAAAAGTTGCTCGTTTATTGTTTAAGCAATTTTTTTAAAAACACATTATTAATGGAAAAAAACTGTTTGGTGGAATTATCCATTTTCAATTTATGGCCTTTTAAGCAATTGAGTTTGCACTGAAATTTACATATTTGTAGATAGATTTCTCAGCACCTATATGAACAAAAATGTCGAAAAAAGGCAAATTGCTCTTCAAGAAACATACTTTACACGGGAAAGAAAATTTCCGATCTTAATAAAACTTTTGTTTGTGTACAAATTTTCAACAAAGTCTTTTGCACACTTGTCCAATCCAATGTCCATCCTAATCTCTCCTGTGTACTTCTTGACGATATTTATAGCAGTTTGAAGTTTGCTTTTACAAGGGCATAGATCTTCAGGTCATCCATATAAAATACATGAGTGACATTATGCTCGCGCTGATTCGTGTCGCCACAGAGATATTCAGAAGAATTTCTTAGTGCGAGAGATAGAGACAGAAGTATGATGCAAAAAAGCAAAGGGCTCATGGTATCACCCTGAAAAACGCCCCCCTGGAAGGTGACGTTGTTCCTTGTCACACGATAATTTTTTCGTACATCTCTTGCCACACAGGCTCAATTCGTTGAACAATCCTGTTGCTTAGGACAGCTGTAAAGATATTATACAGTGTGTTCAAACAAGTTATTGGCCTAATTCTCCGGTTTGGACAAGTTGCCTTTTTTCGGTAGGAGTATAGTGCGTCCTAACACCAACGACTGCAGAATGGGCGTCTCCGACTTCAAATATGAGGTGAATATGCTGGCCAAATGTTGGTGTGTTGAAGTAAACTTCTTCCACTAGAAGTTCTTGATACCATCTGGTTCTGCAGCGGAAAAGTTCTTGGTGCCTCTAGTGCTTTTTTCACCTCTTCGGCAGTGATTGATGGACATTCCTCCTCAGATTTTATGAGGTTGTCGCAAAACTTCTTGAAGCGGATGGCATTGTCAGTATCTTCTTTCAACTTAAGTTTTTTCGGGATCTTGTATACCTCTCTCCAAAAAGTCTCTGCCTCCTTGGGCTTGGGTGGAATTTTGACAGAAACAGGGAGATCGCTGAAGAGGCGCGATGGGTCAGCCAGAAACTGTTGATTCTCCCTGTTCCATTTCTCCCTCTTCTGTATTCTCCTCCTTGCGTCAGATAACAGCCGTATTTTGTCAATAATATGCTGCTTGATTGTCAGCAGCTTTGACTTGTTCAGTGTGTGTTTCAAGATCCTTAGTTCTTGGGCGAACTTTCGAACCCTTTACGTGAACGGTCTACCAGATGATATGTAGTCAATCACACATTGAACACGGGACGCATTCTGCCTTGCCCATCCAATCTTGTTGTTCAGTTGATGCAAGCGTCTTTTGGTCTTTTGATGCATCGTCGAGTTTATCCTTCGATTTGAATCAGCCAAAGCTCTCGCAGCACCATAAACTGAGCAATTGATGTTCTAGAGGTCGGACTCTTGCGGGATATCTCCACGAAGGGAGGCTTCCATTTCAGCCAAGATCTTGGGGCTTAGGAGGAACTTGCATGTTAATGTTCCTTCTTGTTCTGAAATCGCGATCATCTCTCAGAAGGTGCCTGCTTTCCGCGTTTGGTCTCAATGTCGCTTCCTCATCTTCCTCTGCAGCTTGATAAAGCAGCGGTTGGGGAAGCGCTCCGCGTACATATCCATTTTTCCGGAGGTTGTCGGCTTGATTTCGCAAAGACTGATGCGAAACGTGCTGAAGCTCTGGGTGTTTCTGGCACCACAGAGTGTGCATCCGCGCCATAAAGCCTCGGTGAACAGGGATAATGCTGGCATCGTAGCAGTCTAGCAAGTCATCCTTGAGTTGATCCGTCCACTGAATGTGGGCGTTTCGCTGGTTCGTCGTCGTGTTTCCATCTAAATTATTTTCAGCACCCTGAACTCTAGGATGATCGGCATTGTTTGCCGACCCATTGTCGGGTGCTCTGCACGGTCGATCGTTTTGAACCGCATCTACAACTTTTTGGTGCTTTGGTGGTATCATTGTTGTTCTCACGAGCAGCTAGGGAAGGGGTTCGTCTATCCTTGTAGAGTCTTGCGTGCAAGGATAAGGCTTCAGAGGTCGCCCGGTATCCCAGGGTCACCGTTTAAGTCACCTCGCCTAGGTGCCATTCAGCGTTCGGCACGGTTGTTACGCCTCCGCTTAGGGGTTATTCCTTCGGGACCATCCCTGGACAATTGTCCGCGACTGCTCATTAATTATTGTAATCATATTCAGCAGAAACCTTTGGTACAGGGGCCATATATTCGCAAACCCGAGGACGCGTTCCGTAGCTTTGTCATGGGTCCTTCAGTTCTATTCCAAAGGAATCGAAACCGAAGAAGAAACCTAAATTTTAAAAAACTCTGAAAAATAATTTAAGTCATAAATACCTGAAAAACCACTCGTCCTGCAAACATTTATCTCCCTGTAAATACCTGTCTAACCCTACTTGTGATCTAATATACTATTATTCATTAAAGTGTTGAGAAAAACTCTCCAAATTCCTATAATTTTCTTTAAATTTAATTTAATTTATTTTCCAAACTCCCCCTAAAAATGTTTGCAAATCATACAAAATTCTTTGAAATCTCTTGAAGTGTTTGCCATTTCTTGAAATTCTTTTGAATCTGTTAAAATAGCTTCAAATCTTTCAAAGCTTTTAAAATTCCATAAATCATGTGAAATTCTTTGAAATTCCTTGAAATCTTCTAAATCCCTTAAATATGAATTAAATTAAACTTATTCGTTAAGTTTCTCTGTAAAAAAATCGTTCCAATCAATAAAAATCTTTTAAGTCCTTGGAGATTCAATAAAATCCTTTTAGTCTTATGAAATTCCTAGAAATACCTTAAAGTTCTTTCAAATGTTTGGAATCGCTAGGAATTTTTTGAAATTTCATTTCATTTTATTTATGTTCTAAAGTTTTGAAAATCCCTTGAAATTTTTCAAATCTTTTGAAAAACTTTGGAATTTTACAAAATAAATCAATCTCTTTAAAATCCTTTGAAATTTTGTAAGTTCCTTAATATCCCCGTGTAGAAAATTATCAGGGAACTATTCGGGGCCGCTAATGTGGCACTGTCAAACCGTTTATTATGACGCTGAGTAAATGCGAAAAGTTTTTGTATGGTTAATTGGTATCCTGGACGGGCTAACCTGGCGCTAGTTATGCGGTCTTATGAAAATATATTTTAAATTATTGACATTAAAAATTATTTCAGAGATTGTCTAGATGAGAATAAATTTTTTTTTGTTTTTGATGTATATTTTTCATTTTTTATAGTTTTAAACACCCTGGGTATTTTTGGGAATGTGTAAAAAATATTTGGTTGACACAGTTGGAAAATTTTTTGGTATGACGTGTTAGCCAGCATCCGATTAGGGCCCCAAAAGACTGACTAGATTATGAGGAAAAGAATTCAGTTTTTTTAATGTTCATTTTTCCTTTATGGTACTTTTCAACTCCTTGGCTTTTTTTGGAAATGTGCTAAAAAATATTTGAGTTAGACACTTAGAAAAATGTTTGGTCATGACGGGTTAGCCAGCACCCGATTAGTGCCTGAAAGCCCCGTCTAGAGTAGACGATCTAGATAATACCCTAACTAGACACAAGTTACCCGATAATTTTCTACACGGGCCCCATGAAAATCCGTAGAAATCCCTTGAAATAATTCAGAAAAAACTGCCAAACTCAAAAAATGTAAAAAAATGTAATGTTTTTCGCTTCTAAAAACAATTTTTGGGAGGCCCGGCCTACCCTAAAACATAAGTGGGGAGGCCGGACCTCTATATGTCAGGCCTGTGCGAAAGCCTTTTTTGTAGGCGAGCAGCACCTACTTTGACTAATTTTTTATTTTAGTCAACCTTAGAGATCTGTAAAAAGGGTGTTCGATGAAGGATGACTTTGCATTAGGCAAATTATGCATCTTGGCCGGAAGCGTTCGAATTTGCAAAATTATATTCTCGCGCTCCATATCGGAATGCGCAGGTAGTCGCGAGCAGGTATATCTGATGGATTTAATGCCCCAAGAGAAAGCATGTATTCTTCCTCTTTTTGCTTCTACTCTATGTGTGTGCATCTTTCCTCTGCTTCTTATGTTCTATTTCCCTCTGAGACAGCCTAGGGGCACGGCCAAGATTTCCAGTAGATTTCGCTTCTAAATTATTTTCTTTGAACGTTTATCTAAAAGGGATGCACATCTGGGTGCTTTTCTGGGAAAGAAACCCTCAGAGATGAAACACAAATACGATGGAAGGTATACGATGGAATATAGCGCGAGTGCTGTTGGATCTTAAGATGTAGGGGAGAATCGAGACTCGAATGTAGGAATATCGAAATTCTGGTAAATATTAATGTTTCATGGAGAGCGATTCATTTCAAATTGGAAATTGGAATACGAGAGCAATCCATTGGGTTTAATTTAAGTCGCAAAAATTCAAGTTGAGGATTTTAATTAAAAGACACTTTTGAATTGTAGATAGAATTCTGGTGTTGTGAAACGCCCAAAGTCAATGTAAGCAATCTTTACTTTCTATTTTTCATACTTCATACTCTTTCTCCTATTCTCTTTTCTTCGCCTTTTTTTAAAAGTTTACTCTTTTTCCCCTATTTTCAAGAAATTTTCCCTTTTTCGATTACATGCGAACTGAATTAATAGGACTAAGTAAGAAAATTCAACTGTTTTGAGAAAAGACATCTTTTTTGGTCCAAATTTCAACTGGATTGCATAGAAAAATCGTCCTTTTGGATTGAGCATTAAACTTTTTTTGGTAGAAAAGATATCTTTCTTCGTCGAAAATGAACGTCTTTGTTGACAATTTAACCTCTATGATTGAAAATGTAAATTTCTTGTACAAAGTTCGTATTTTCCGCTTGAAAATTGGACCATTTGGTTGAAAATTCATCTTGTTCAGTTAAAAAGTGAACTATTTCGTTAAAAATTCAACTGTTTTGTTGAAAATTCATCTCTTTTGCTTGAAATTTCAAGTCTTTAGTTGATAATTCGTCTTTTTTGGTTGAAAATTTAACTACTTGGTTTAGAGTTGAATTACTTTGTAAAAAAAAAACAATTTTTTTTGGTTAAAGATTCATCTCTTAAGTTGAAAATGTAACTATTTGGTTGAAAACCCTTTTTTTGTTTTTGGTTAAAAATAAATTTTTTTACCTGAAAATTCAAATGCTTGAATTGTTTAAAATTCAACTTGTTGGTCGAATTCAACTGTTTTTGATTTAAAATTAAAATCTTTTCTTGTTGAAATATCAGCTATTATATTTCTTTGATGAGATTTCACCTTTTTTGGTTGAGAGTTACAGTACTTTGTAAAAAATCCTTTTTTTTTGTTAAAGATTCATCTCTTTAGTTGAAAATTTAATTATATAATTGTGTTGAAAATTCTTTTTTTTTGTTGAAAATTAATTAATCAATCGTTTTCAAAGGCTCAAAATTCCGCTGATCGTCTATAGCTAAATTGTTCAAAAAATGCAAAAATTATTGTAATTTTTTTGGCTTATTATAGATTTGAATTTCTGGACCCTTGATTATAAAACGATTCATTTGAGGTTATATCGCGAAAAAAAGATTCAAAAATGTCGATGCTGAATTTTTGCGCTATGCGAAGAATCGCCCATATATACGGAGAAAAATGGATGTGCAAACGCTTACACGGAAAAAGAATTATCATTGAATCAAGGAAACGCGTTAACTTGTCCTTATTTTCTTATTTAGAACCACTATTTACTTGATCCAAGAATATTTACTTGACGCAAGGTATATGTTGATGGATCAAGTAAATGGTATTTCTAAATACGGACAAGTAAACGCGTTTTCTTGATTCAATGATAATTCTTTTTCCTTGTATAGTCAATGTTCCGTGTCGTATGTAACCTTGTGGCAAAATGATGATTATTAATATTTTGGACACAGGATAGTAATAATAATGCTTTGCATTGTTTGGATAGCGTAAAATAATGTAAGGCTTTCTTATAGTGATCCTATAGTAATAGTGATATTATTCCTTATTATAGCTAAACATTTAGCTGAAAACGAACGAAGAAATTCAGAAAGATCCTTGAATCAGCGAAAGTAAATATCTTTGACCATTTTCCGCATACCAGGGATATCATATATTGCAGACACATTATAAGTGTAGTTATAATAGGGATATTAAATCGGAGTAGCTCCGGTGCATCATGGGAGTATCGAAATAAACTGGCGACAGTCTAATCGGGAACAGTGATAGTTCAGATTTACTTTAGATATTTAAAAGAGTTTTACCTCTAAAAATGCACGACGATGTTAATATTAAATAGAGTTTGTTTCGGGGTACTAATAATGACAGGTGTTTCGATTGTAAGCGGTAATTAAATGGAAATATCAAAAAAAGCGAGGAAAACAACAAAGTTGACCTCCAAATGCATTATGTGGAACTCAGGGAAATTCGCTTTCTCGATACGAGACGAAAACTTGGCTACTGTAAGTTAATATATTTTTATACCGACTAAATGTTTTTCTTATTTAAAGATAATAAAATTATACACAGTCTATCGAAAGTAATAAATTGTCTAACTTAGCAACTTGGTCAAAATTACTGATCTACGAGAACAGTTTATATAAAATGAGATATATGAAGTAACTAAATGTTTAACTTAAACTAACTAAACGTTTTACCTATCATCTAAGCGGACACTTTCATTAAGTTTAATATATTCTAGATTTGCTCGTTAGCATCGAGAATTTTTGCCATTGTACTTATGAATCGTAATGAATGACATCAGCTTTCGATTTGTGAGATGTTGCCTGGGTAAGAATAACATTCAGTTTTCTGTCTTCGGTTTAATTATCGGCTGAGACTATTATGACCTTAGATCGTGGGCGTTCTAAGGTTGTCCTCACGTGCTGGTATTACATTAAACTTGCAGTAAATTGCCCGAGGCCGATAATTCCGGCCTCGATGTCGATGGAGACACGAGGGGTCCTACATACATACATACATATATTTACCACGTGAGTGATGATAGACCGCCCCGGGGATATTAACGTATCATTACAGGGTTACGGTCTCAACACACCCCCTCTCACCTTTACAGAGGGAAGGAAGGTGGTTGTTGAAGCCAGAGGCAGGAATTGGGGGCGGTTGGCTTGTCAGAGCGCCCTGAGTACACAACGCTAGACAATGTGTATTGTAATTACATGGCGAAGGGGCTGCCTGTGCCTACCGTTTTCCCTCTAACCTCACAGCCTCACCGTTACGTTGCTATCCCGCAGATACATCTTGTCCGTTCTCTGACACATTACCGCGTTCATGAAGGCTTACAAAATTGCTCAAAATCCGTCACAAGAGGCACTATTGCGTAACTAAACGTCTAGCTTCATGAATCAATTTCAAATGTTTTCACTTGATTAGGGATTTTCACTAGTTATTAAAACTGTAATTTTTTATTTAACATTAGTCATTTGAGATGTTCTCATTTTCATTCAATCTTCGTAATTGACAGCTAATTTTGTTCTTCATGTATAATCTGTTTTGATTGTTCTTATTAAAACACAGTGAAATTTGCATAATACAAAATTTTAATTAATTAATGATTAAATCATAATTAAGATTATTTTTCCAAAGCGAAAGAGGAAATATAACATTTAAAATAACTAATGTTAAATAAACAATTACAGATTCACCTTTTTTCAAAATTACGCTTAGATTTCTGTTTTAAATTTTTTTGTACTTCATGTGGATATTTTCTTTGATTTTGTAACTTATTTGAAAGAGTATTGAATCCAGCGTCTCGACCTTGCTGGAAAATATACAAGTCCACACGATGAATAGAGAATTCTTCAGAAAATTTTGAATTTCAAGTTGGAGTGAAAATCCCAATTTTTCTGTGTATGCCTATAAATCACTAAGGCTCTGGAAGTACCATTATTTTCATTAAAAAAGTGTTTCTTTAAATTAACGTTGTTCCGACTTCTCTTCACACGTGGACAAATTTTGTGGCAGACTTAAGTCAAATGGGGCCCAAATCTGGCTTTGTCAAGTCCGTCTAATCTAGATGGTCTGATCGGGTCCCGCACGTCCATAATAAAGAACTTTTTTAATGGGCCGTAAATATGGCTTTGTGGAATCCGTCACATTTGGACGATCTAAACGGGTTCAATTTTAGTGCTATTCAGTCTTCCACATAATAAATGAATTTTATAAAGAAGCGAAAGTGTGTCATTGTCAAATCAGTATAATTATTTATTTGTTGATAATTTTATTCTTACATACTATCCAAGTTTCACATATACTAAATACTGAAATTAGTGCAAGTTGCAAAATTATTATTCGATATTATTTCTATAAATACTTGTGAAAAAGTAACTCAAGAGACTGAAGATCCTTACTATTTTTTATAAAATTAATTCTCGACGTTAGTTTTTTTTTTGCCATTGGAAAGTATATACTTTGACGTCCGATTTATTTTGTTTTCCGAATATGCTAAGACTATTTTCAACCCGAAAAAAGGCTTGATCTTTTTTAAAAAAATCGTTTTTATGTGAGTTTTTTTGGTTGAAAAATGGGATTTTCAATCCTGACAATAAACATAAAGGGGAAAAAGAAGAAGAAAACCATTCTTATGAAAAACGGTTCTAGTGATTTTTTTTCTGGTCCTCAAATAGTCGTAATGGACGTAATGCATACCAGAAACAAAAACGAAAAATAAAAAACAAGAGTGTCAGCACCTTTGGATTGAGCTCAATCGAGAATGAACATGATAATATCTTCCGATGTTATTTATTCACAATCTTGAAATGATTCTCTAATTTGGAAATATTTACTATTCGTAGTAAGGTTTATTGTTATTTGGTCACTTTTCTTAGGGTCTGTTGCTCGAATCCTCTCGACCTGATGGGAAACAGTAGTGGAGTTAGTATGGCGTACTGCTTGATAGGCCGGCGGCGTCCGCTGTTCTATTTTTAGTTCAGTTTTGATTTTCCTGTCGGGCACTGGTGGTCTTCTTAAAGAAACTGAGTCCAACACGTCGTTAAAACGCCAGATTGAAACAAAAGTCTAATTCGTACCACGCCTGCGCTGAAATATAAATTCTAAAGTCAAAATTCATATTCCATTACATAGTATTTTTAATTCCAATAAGTAATCATATCACAGTCTCAAGTTTCTTGCAATTTTCGGATTGTCTTTTGGTGCTGTGGGTAGTGACGAGACAGATTGACATATCGTGTACCTCTCTCGGGATCGATCATTTCCGAGAACGAACGTGGTCGTAGCTCCTGAAGCTCCTACATATGTGCAATTATATTTTTTGTTGCGCACCACTAATATGATTATTTTGTGACACCAGTAAAAACATCAGTAGTACACCAATAGACAACAATAAAAATTGTATTCTGTTTCGTCCCGCTCACTATTGCTAGATTAGCACCCGATTAGTCCATCCGTTCTAGTGCTAAGCCATACAATTTCGTTACACTTCTAACTAGCAAAACATTAGTCAGTCAAAATAGCGCCACATTAGCGATTAGACGGTCTATGCTGGGGCCCGTCAGAACCCCAACATTTTTCCTTTCTAGAAGGAATTGAATTTTCAATTCAATTATTGAATCAGTGGAACCTCACTGAAAATCAATAACTCTTTTTTATGACTGTATTCACTGTGTGACGTAAAAATTGTGGGACATTTGGTTTATAAGCAAAAAGCTGTATGATCACAAGTTTACTCTGTTAAAATTTAGTCAACTTATTCCACTGCTACCGCATTTTAATTTCATTACGCTTCAAGTCATGTAGATGTAAATTTCCACAGCTTTGCTGCCTCTGCTTCCCTCGCTTCCTCTTCTCCTTCGATTTTACACTTATGCTGTTGCTGCTTTCACACAACGCGCGAGAACTTTCTGAATTATCTTGTATAATCCGGTGCGACATTGGCTACGTGCAATTACCGAAAGCACGCTCGGAAGGCGAAATCAGGAATGCTCTGCCTCGCGTATATAAGGCAAGAGGTGCACAACTGCACCAGTAACCGGAATTTCTGGCGAAACATTTTCTTCTGATTATGAGCCTGATAGAGAGGGTTGCAGAAACAGCTCAAATGAAGGTCGCAGATTTGATAGGTCAGTCTTTTCTTCTACATTGAATCTGACCTATTTCAACAAGTCATTTTAATTTTCTGCAATTCCCCAGAATAAAATGAAAATGCTGGAAATGTGCAAGAAAGCTTTTTAGCCATGCAGTTGATTCAAATTGTGAACCTAGTTGATGGAATGTACTATTTTGATAGAGTTTTCGTACTGATAGAAAAGAAGATGCAGCAGTTTTGTTATTTTAATGGAAGCAATTTGCATAGAGTTTGCATACAGATATTCGTAAAGTCAAACCATACTCGTCTAGAATTTTTTTAGTTTTACAATACATTCATTTTTATAGAGGTTTATCATATATGCACTGGTTTTATTTATTATCCATACTAGCAAATAAGTACGCTACGCGCACTTATTAAACGTTTCTTATTTTGATTCCCTAATTACACTGTGTTACAGTAATAAATACTTTTTTTTGAAATTGAATAAAAAATGGTGAATTTATGAATTACCATATATACGTGCACCTACCAATAAAGGGGCTTTTGACAATAAAATCAGATTTTGAGGGGTTATGAGAAATTTCGCATCTAACAATTTTTTTATTTCCACTACACCTACAATGTCTACTATGTCTCGTGAAAAGTATATTGAGTTTTTTATTTTGTAACACCGTGTTATCAAATTAAAATATTTGCCTCAATCCAAAGTACTATGAAATATAATTAATAGACATAGTTTAAAATAAATATTAAATTAGCTACATCGGCTTTCATATAATTTTAATTTTATTTTAATTTTTAATTTTAATTGAAGAAATTTCGAATTTAAATGATCAAAATTACAAACATTTTTAATAGTAAATTGTCAAAATTAAAAACTCTTCAATTTAAAAAATTTACAGTTTAAAGTTCTGCAGTTTTGAAGAGTTACAATTGAAGACTATATTTATTTTAGATTATATTTTGAATGTATGTAATTTGGTACATCTTTTTCGGAATAGATCAAGTTTGAAGATTTTCAATTGAAGTGTCTTCATTTCTCACGATTTTCAATTGAAATTTCTTTAATTTGGAAGATTTTCAATTCAGTACTGTTTAATTTTAAGGATATATAATTAAAAATTCCTAAATTTTGATGATTTTGGAAATCAAAAGTCAAGCTTTGAATTCTAAATCTTCCAAATTGAAGAAATTTCGAATGTAAAGTATCAAAATTACAAAATTTTTAATTGTAAAACTTAAAACTTGCATCATTTTTAATTGTAAATTGTGAGAATTAAAAACTCTTTAATTTTAAAGATTTACAATTAAATTTTCTACAATTTTAAAAAGTTACGATTAAAAACTGTTCAATTTTAAAGATGTATAAATAAAAATTCTTAAATTTGGATGATTTTGAAGATTAAAAGTCATGTTTAGAATTCCAAATCTTCCAAATTGGCGCAAGTTATAATGAAATGCATTAAAGTTACGGAGTTTCCCATTGTAAAACTTTAAACATGCATCGTTTTCAATTTTTTTTTAATAAAAAATTCTTAAATTTTTAAAACGTACAATTTGATGTTCTACAATATTTTGCATATTTACAATTGAAAATTTTTTAATTTTTGCGATTTGCAGTTTAAAAAGGTCTTTGATTTTAAAGGTGTATAAATAAAAATTCTTGAATTTGGATGACTTTGGAAATCAAAAGTCAAGATTTCAATTCTAAATCTGGCAAATTGAAGAAATTTTGAATGAAAAGCATCAAAATTACGGAATTTTTAATTCTGAAACTTAAAACTTGTATAATTTTTAATTGTAAATTTTCAGAATTAAAAACTATTCAATTTTGAAGTTTTACAGTTTTAAAGAGTTACAATAATTACAATGGAAAATTGTTGAATTTTAAAGATATAGAATTGCAAATTATTCCATTTTTAAGATTTATATTTTAGAGGTATGTAGTTTTGAATTTTTTTCTTTGGACTAGTTAAATTTTGAAGATTTGAAATTGAAAATTTTTTAATGTTGATGAATTGCAATTTAAAATTCTTCAATTTTGCATATATCGAAGGATTTTAAATACTAGTTGGTGTAATATAAAATGATACAATTTTGAATTTTTCTTTTGGAATAGTTCAAGTTTAAAGATTTTAGATTTAAATGTATTCAATTTTATAAATTTGCAATTACAAATTCTTCAATTGTGAACGGTAGAGATGACAGCGTTGATTTATTTTTTACATTTTTTACATTTAATTATGTAACAATGTTTTCGTATATAAACAAGGAACTTTGTAAGAACTTCAAGTTACTTGAATCAGTGGCTGTAAATGTAACAAGTTACTATATTCCCGAAGTAATTGTGACTGTAATTAGTTTATTTTTTTAAGGAACTTCCAAAAGACTGCATCTAATTTTAAATGATCCTAAAGTCGGATAAAAATTATGGTTATGTCGATCTAACATGATGAGAATTTGATATTTCAATTCAAACTAAATAGTTTCCATTCTTTCGCAACAAATTCAAGTAGAAACAGAATTTTATAAGATGTAAAACTGATGTATACTAACAAAACTTTTGAATTGGGTATTAGAAAAACAATCAAGAGACAAAATCATGCGATAAGTGAGCGGAAAGATAGGAGCTTCAATGTATACAAAGTGACCAAGTTACAAAATTAAGATCGTTTAGTTTCTAAATGTGGAAGGTTCTATATTACCCAAAAGGTTGCGATGGAATTAAGTTTTAAACTATTTAAGCAACTAAGGCAGTCGAACCACCAACTACCTCTTAAAGTAAAATGACTTTGTGCAGTTTTAATACAGGGTGCCATTACGGTAGATTGTTATTGAAACTTGCTTTCTTAATGCAATATTGCAAAGCATCATTAATATAATTGTAACATAAAACCGTTTTATTTTAAATTCATTGTCAGATGTTACAGGCTTCTTCCTTCAATGCCCGGGGGATACTATTATATCTAGAAAAAAATCCAATTAAGGATGTTCTATTACTCTTCCAGAAAAGTTAAAAAATATAAAATTACTTCTAAAATTGTTAAAATTCTTAATTGAATTCTTCTCAAGAACATATAACTGTTATTCTTAAAAGACAGGCATTAATATAGGATAAATAGAAATGGATTTATTCTAACGAAGTGTCAAGTCGTCCCGAAATTCTGGATGAGTTGTCAAATATTTTTCATAAATTTGGCTAGTCCATCCCCTTTTCCAGTTCCGCCAATTTTCGGGGACAACTAGATGAAGCCATCTTCTAAACGTAAATTACAGATTATAATAATATTAAATTAAACTTTACGCAGGTAGTATTTAACTAGATAGTTAATAAGGTAAACTGTGCAAGAGTAGAAGAAGGCTTCACATTTTTTATTTGTAACTATTGTATTTTTTTTATCACTCAATGCATTCTGGCATACAGAAACAGTTAATTGAGTAGCCTGTAACAAGCATCCCTGTAGGCTAATTTTTTTTTCATTAATTTTCTGTAAGGTGTATATTAGGGTGTGATGAAAAAAAAATTCTGAAATTCTAAATCGCTACATCGCGAAAAAGTAGCGTATTGGAATACTTAATCATTCAAGGCCAATAATATCTAAGTTGTATAAAAAAGCACATTATAAATTTGCAACCCACTATAGAAGGTGGTTTTTTCAATTTTAATGACGTAACTCATTTGTCATTAAAAAAAACAAACACTTTTAGCGTTTAAAGGAATTGGACCACGCGTTAATAGTATATTTAGATACGAGGGGCCAAATGGGCGCATAGCTCACTACGAGTGTAAAGGCCCAGCTCGAACTCGGAGGCGAGGCAAAACCAGAGATGGCTTATCGGTTAGGGTCATCGAGTAGTGCTCCTAACGAGGACCCGGAGCAGTATTGCGTATGCGTAAGGAATAGCTTTCCATTGGTAGAGAGAAAAGAAAAATCAGCTATTTTCTTTAATATATATTCTGCACTAATGACAAGGCTCTGATTAACGCATGTACAGTAGTGCACCGGACCATAGTTGGGAGCAGTGCTCACTGACCCAACACGATGTTAACATAGTAACCGTTTACGTCGCTAGATAGCATCAGTAGTAAAAGTAGTGAGCAAAATGTTTTGGTAATCATGGGGAGCATTTTGCTCACCGGTGAAAGAATTTTGCTCACCAATATTGGGGATTTTGCTCATTGCCTTCGCGCTCGGTGCGGAATCGACGATTTTCGATCTCTTTAAACGGTTTTGCACGTATGTGTGAAGAAATTTTTTTTTCTTTATAAAGAATTGCACGATTATTTCCATACCAAATGACAGAAAATAGGCAGGTGAGACAACGACGGAAAAAAATTATATATTTTTTGGCCACCTTAGTAAGCAAGCTGCATTGCATCAGTTCCAAATTAATTATACTCTTTTAAGATCCGAATACGCTACTTTTTCGCGTTGTTGCGATTTCGAATTCCAGAAGTTTTTATTTTCGACACACCCTAGTGTATTTATTAAAAATTAAAAATGTAGGTTACCTGCACTCAGAAAAAAACAAATTTTTGTTGATTCAAAAAAATTTTTGATTCACCCAACCACATTTTTTTGTTAAATAGACCAAATACTCTATCTAGCAAAATATTTGGTTCAAACAACCAAAAAATATAGCTTGGTCAACCAAATTGCAAATTTTGTTGTCCATATATTAACCATATTCTATGGGTAAAATAACAACAATTTTATTAATTCAATCTAATCGTTTTCTGAGTGTGATCCGTCATAATTTATCTACCTTTCATATTGATACCATTAAAGGTAAAGTAAATGGCTGTATGCCCAGAGGCAGACCGCGGAAAGAATGGTTAGAATGTGTGAAGAGACATAAGAAGCCATATAAACACGAGAGATTGTATGAAAAAATGCATGGACGTGAAGGAAGCTAGAGAAGTATGCCAGGACATAAAAGTGTGGCGACAAATAATTTGTAAACAGAGTGACAATAGAGTGAATGACGCCTGAAACAAAGGCGTTGGATACTAATGGGCCCGAGTGGGGAACCTCAGATGACGACCTTGTGAGGCTCTTCATTCGGGGTGAGCGCTAGAGAGATTGATCAGCAACCTGGGTCGGAGCAGTGTTGCGGAACGAACGTGTTATTTGAATAAATAACATGAGAATTCTATATCAGTCAAAAAAATCTATACCCCCTATCTTACATTACTCCTTTCCTCACCGAGCGAGTTACGCCTACCCCGAAAGGGAAATGGCTTATATATACCATTAAGCCATTTCCCTTTCGGCGAGCCTCAAGGGGTAAGCGTGACACTACCCGATTCGGGTAGTGTTTCTAGGTGAATAGTTTCTTGTAGTAAATAACTACAAGTGTGGGCTCACCACACCCACCACCGCCAACAGCAACGCAGTAGTATCAGACGGTCACCCATCCAAGTACTAACCGCGCCCAACACTGCTTAACTTCAGTGATCTAACGGGAACTGGTGTTTCCAGCGTGGTATGGCCGTTGCCATAATGTTTAATGTTTAATAATAATAATTAATAATCAATCTACAGAATTTTCTTATGAGAAGAGAGATTACACATGTATGTACTTCATTTGTTATGAGTAAACTATATCGCATTAGATAACGATGATTTACGATGGTAAGGTTGACACGCAGAATCCGTTGATTGGATGATTGACGTCCCGAATATGAACGCTAATTCTGTACGGATATGCAAGTTTCAACTGAAGCGAATTTGGCTTACATTTACCTTATTCGGTTGATGACTCTTGGCAGCTTTCAGCGCATTTGGGATTTCACAACTCCGATTGCGTTTAGCTCACTCAAAGCACGCAATTCACGCATTGAGAGTGTACCTTCCGCTTTGATCTCGTCGCAAATTCTCGCAATTCGGGTGCAAATGTAAATTGCTCTCACGCTCTAACACGTTCTGACTCCCCACCCACTCTGTCACTTTTTCTCCACCTACTACTACCCTTCACCCCTTCCCTTATATCTCTTGTCGGGGTTGTCGTCCATTTCTGTCCATTTTGAGGACGTCATGGTGATCGTCCGATATAAACCAGGCTCGTTCGATCCATTCAACAAACTCCAGGTTCGCTGGTAATGCCGCGGCTGTTGACACGAAGTTGACGAGTCCTGGGGCCCAATTGTTTACCGATGCAACGGCAACTCTCATCGCTTCGTATTTGTCTTTGCAGGCTATCGATACCTAATGTAATCCTATGTTTAGAGATTCGTTTAGCTTCGAAAATACGATTTCTAAAAATTGTGTATTACTTGAAATTGAGTGTGGTGCCGTCTTCCAAATTTTTTATCAGCTGTGATTTTGGATATAACTTTCAAAGGATTTGTTAAATTGAGTTATTCTTTGGTATACTTTTTTTAGAAGAAACTCTAAAAAAGTAAAGTGATTTTTCAAATAAAAAATTCCAGTATATTTCGAAGACGACTGCAAGTTTTAGGACTATTACCATCATAGCATACAAAAGGGACTTGCCTTGGATACATAAGACAAAGTACAAGACTCCTTTTTTCCACGTAATTTATAGATTCCACTCAGGTTCTTTCACCACGAAATTGAGTTAATGCTAAAACAATCAAGATTTATGGTAGTGAATCGCCGCCAAGTAATAAAAAACCCCGAATATATTTCATCGAAAAAACGCTAGTTATCGTACATAGATAATTGTCAAACACAAAAAACAGCAGGATCATTTTTGTTGTAGCTCATTTGTTGTGCACTCGAAATGATATTTTTTTTCCTCAAAATGAGAATACTTCGAGTGTGAAACTATAACATGAACATAGCTGCATTCTCATTCTCTGGCGAAAACTATGAAATTTGTTGGTTCTCCCCCAAATGTTTTTTCTTGTATTTTTTTACAGAAAAGTAAAGAAAAAAATATAAATAAATCACAAATTTCTACACTTAAAAAATGTGTATAATTTTTTATTAATTTCTTTTACTTTGTTGTAAAAACCTACATGGCGTGACGGAAAACTATAGTGTTTTACTTTTTTTTTAATATGGGCTTTTGATGTCATAAACATACTTTTGATTTTACGTAAATTATTCTGGAAAATTACAACTCTTTACGAAACAATACAAAATTGCACAAACGTTGAAATATTAAAAAATTGTACTAGAAATGATGTTTTAAATTCTTGTAGTTTATTTAAGAAATGTACAAATTAAAAAAACAATTACATTTTGCCATGAACTTGTGCCATTATAATAAATCATAAATAAATAAGAAATTACAGTTGTGCAACTGTCTATCAAATTTAATTTTAAAGCAGAGTGAAAATTGTTTAGAAAAAAAGTACAATAACCTAAAACCATGTTTACAGGAACCCACAAATAAATACAATAAATTACAACAAAAATTACTGAAAGTACAACTTTTGTCGAGTATTGCGACGAATTTCGTACTTTTTTTTGTGTACTGTTGTTTTTTTTTTTGTAGTTTTAATTTCGTACAGAATTTACAAAAAATTACATGCAAGAATTTCCAACTACAAGAATCTAGAGGAATTTAAAAATTCTGCAAACAAAAAGTCTTTCTTTTACCACCTCCAATGACAAATATTTAGAATATTGCAGTTAGATAATTCTAACTTAATATGTCCACATGATCGCTATTACAAAAAAGCTCCTATGTTTAAATTCCAAAGAAATGGTAGAATATTAAAATACATCTTAATTTAAAATTATAGTATTGCGAAATTCTAATTATTATTTGTCATCCTAGGTCTAGAAAGAACAACTTTTTCGCTGCAAAACCTGTTAATTTCTGTAGATTCTTGTAGTTGTATATATACCATTAAACCATTTCCCTTTCAGGGTAGGCGTGACACTACCCGATTCGGGTAGTGTTTCTAGGTTTTTCTTGTAGTTATAAATAACTACAAGTGTGGGCTCACCACACCCACGATGTGCCAACAGCACTCATGTCAGTATTCTTGAATGGTCACCCATCCAAGTACTAACCGCGTCCAACGCTGCTTAACTTCAGTGATCTGACGAGAACTGGGTTTTTCAGCGTGGTATGGCCGTTGGCCATATAAAATGCTTTAAGCATTGAGCATTGATAAAAGCACATAAAAATTGAAAGTTATTGACTAAATTATTATCTGTTGGGACAAAGGTTTTTTATATCCTCTTCCTATGCATGAAGTTAGTTTCTCGTTTAAAATTTGTGTTATTAGCTTTATAATATTATTCAAAAAAAAAATGAAAATATTTTTCTGCTCAAGTTACCTATGTACATTTGTTTCTGCAATAACTATGTTTCAAAGGATTTGAAAGATTTTAAGTTATTTAAAAACATTCCAAAGAATTTCAAGTGATTACAAAAATTTCAAGGAATATCAACGAATTTTTTACCATTTCCAAAGATTTCGAAGGATTTCAAAGCATTTCACAAGATTTGAGGGATTTTGTAGGACCTCCAATTGTTTCAAAGGCTTTCAGGGACTTTTAAGGGTTTCAAAGGATTTTAAAGTATTTTAAGGAAATTCTCAAGATTCAAATGATTTTATAGAATCTCCAAGGATTTCCAAAGATTTCTAAGGATTTGAATGGTTCTTTTTTTAGTGAGAGCTTTAATGAATTATCTTAAAGTTCTATCTTAAAGTTTCGTTTAAAAAAATTAATTCACACATTTCTTATAACAATCAAGTTTTCAATGTGAAAAAGAGAAAATGAAAATTTTTGTATACTTATACTATACAGTCATGATAACACTTTTTGTCTGACGTTATAACTCCTGGAACAAGTCCATCAGTCTCGTAAATTACGAAGAAAATTGCCAATAAAGTTGCAATTGCTTTGAACAGAAAATTTATAAAATTTACTTTCCGGTATTATTTTTTTGGCAAGTAGGTTAATGGCACCAGTAGTGGGGCACCCTACATTAGTTTGGTTCTCCTTAAAATTATCGCCTGAGCCTATTAAATAAGAAAAGAAAATAATAAACTTTCATCTTACATGAAGTTTCTTGACCTAAAAGGTTAAATATTTATGAAATACAAAATTGTGACTTGGTTTACATTCAAAATTGTGTTTGCAAATAAGTGCATTTTATCTTTATCCACAACCACTTTTAATACAACTTTGAATATAATCCTAACCTTAAGTGGTTCATTATTGATGTCTTAACCATATCAAAGATTTTCAAGTTAAGAAATTTTCAATTAAGTCTGGACTGAACCAAATAAAAATGATTTATTTATTTGTGTATTTTGTAAAAATTATTTACTTAGTAGTAAAGATGATAATGCCACTGTTCCTCTCATTCTGAAGAATTCAAACAGTTGAACACAACTGTTCTTGATCTGAATATTTAGACAATAATGAGACAGCTCATTACAATTATCCTATATATACCTCGAAAAATGAACATATCGTATGTCCAAGGTTTCATATCAATTTTTGATACAAACACGAAATAGAAAATCAAAAAGCAAATATTCTCTTTTCTTTATTAGTAATAATTTTTACAACACAATTTACTGAAACTTTTTAATACTGCCGGAAGAGATAAAGAAACATTTTTTAAACCTATATAGTTTGTATTCGCAATCACGGTGTTATGAGCCTGTAACGCCCCCTGGAAAGTGAGCGTTACAAAGCCTGCTGTAATATAATTAGTTCCGAACGCCGCCGCACTGTAATATTAAGATATATTTATATTTATATTTATATTTATATTTATATTTATATTTATATTTATTTACCGCGGTGCCATTTTGCCATTTTGTTGGATGGCAGTTGCTCTTAGTGGGACCCTGCGGTGGTTGTTTAACTTTTTTTTTCAAATTATACAATTAAAAGTTTGCCATAAGGACAAACGCGGGATTTCGCCTGGAGCGGGTGCTAATCTGAAAAACTGCACCCACTGCCAACGAAATCGCGGTAAAATTTCAGCTGGAAACCATTTTCAAATTTCGCGCCATACGAGATTACCAATCACAGCCAAGCAGATGACTGCCACGTCAGTCGTATGTTTTTACCTGCAAACAGTGATCGCCCCGTAAAGACATGTCTAACTCTCCTTGTGATGTAATATACTATTATCGAATACTCAAGTTTATTGGAAATTTTCGGAGAACTCTGTCGCCGCAATAAAAAAATTTATCAAACTCACCACTTCTGTATAAATAGGAGAATTTTAAAATAATGTTTTATAAATTTATCATATCTTGGAAACCTCGTATATCGATGTATTTTGATGCGCGGATCACAAATATGGCTGTGAAAATACCAAAAAATGTAATTGTCAAAAAAATACGTTGTTTCCATATTTTTTCAAGTATTTACCTAGAAAAAGACATTTGCGGATATTTTCATGGTCCTATTCTTAAAAAATGTAGGAATGCGTGAGTTGATGATAAATATATACATATAGAAATATTGCACAGTTTGCTGTATTAATATTAATTTTCTATTACATGTGTATGTACGCTGCGTCTATAGGAATCCCCAAAAATTGGCGGAGCTGGAAAAGTGGATGGACTTAGTTGTCCCGAAATTTTAGGACGATTAGCCTGATTTATGAAAAATGTTGGACTACTTGTTTCGAATTTCGGGACGACGAGATACTTCGATATATTGAATTAAAAGTATAAAATATTTTAGTTTCTCAATTTTTCAATACAATATATCGAGTGTTTTGTCTACAACAAAAAATAATCCAGCGCAAATTTTTGCCCACCTACAAACTCTACTTTGATTTTCTTAGCTCTGTGTTGCAGTGTTGAATGTACGAAGGAAAAATTAAAATATTGTGATCGTAAATTTTATTTTTAACGATTGTAACTCCTAGAACTAAGAACAGGCTTTTTATTTTTAGAGTAAAACTTCAGAAGTTTAGAGCATCATTTAAACTTGTTCTAAGTTTTATTTAAGTTAGTTTTCGGTCGTTTGCACGTGGACAGCGTTTTCGTAGGACACGATTCTGGGTTTTCCCTAGATGGACGTACTTCCTCGCCTGGAAGCTCTCCTCAGAATGTATCCGGCTTTGTGCCAGCTATGCAAGTACCAAGGAATGCTCGAGTAGAATCAGAGCTTTCCAGGGTATATTTGCAAACTTAGCACCAGAAAGGAAGGATGTAATAATACATAGGATTTACCAAGCATTATAATGGCTTCTAAGAGAGACTCGACTCATCCACATCAGGAACCTACCAAATGTTTGTTTCATTCAATGAAATTCTTAAATTGAATGGTCCCGGGGCATAAGGCCGTATTTGCCAAAACTCCAAATTCATACAAATCTTTTAAAAATCATTAATACCCCTGGAAATCCCTTACAATTCTTTATAATATTCAGAAATCCTTCGAAATTCCATTAAATATTTTGAAAGCTTACGAAATCCCTTAAAATCTGCGGATAAACAGAAAAAATAATTTTCAAACTATCCTAATAGTGCAGCGATTCACATTGCTCAAGCAAGGAAACGATTTTTATAACACAGCAATTTCGCACATTGTCAAAATGTCAGTTTTCCACTTTGGTTGTAAAGGAGGTTAGTTTGGTTTGAAGATGTCTTCACGTCGAATCGGTTTTCGTAATTTAAACAAAAAATTTCGTAAGACAGTTAACTTTTTTTCTGTGTATACTTTAGAATCTTTTAACATCTGTTAATATTTTTTTGAAATCCCGCGAAAGCTTTTGGCATCCCTTCAAATCCGTTCAAATCTTCTAAATCCTGTAAAACCCTTAAAATCTTTCAAAATCCCTTGAAAACTTGAGATTCTCTCTGACATTGTACTAGGTGTGTATACCATTAAGCCATTTCCCTTTCAGGGTAGGCGTGACACTACCCGATTCGGGTAGTGTTTCTAGGTGGATAGTTTCTTGTAGTAAATAACTACAAGTGTGGGCTCACCACACCCACGATGTGCCAACAGCATTCAGTTTTCTCGAATGGTCACCCATCCACGTACTAACCGCGCCCAACGCTGCTTAACTTCAGTGATCTGACGAGAACTAGTTTTTTCAGCGTGGTATGGCTGTTGGCCTAGGTACTACTACTAGGTAATTTTGTAAAATCTTGAAATCCTTTAAAATTATTTGAAATGTATGAAACCTCTATTACTCCCTTGGAATCGTTTAAGATTCCTTTAAAATGTTGTAATCCCTTCAAATATTTAGAAATCCCTTGATAACTCATGAAATCCCTAACAAAATTTGGAAATTTCGTAAAAATTTTGTAATTCTTTGCAATACTTTGTATTCCTTTGAAATGCCTCAGAATCCTTTCAAATCACTTAAAATCTTTCAAATCTGTTGAAATCCTCTTCTTTTGAAATCTCGTTTACAGTGAAAATAATTGATATATTGTCCATATATTGAGTAAAAATATAAAATCTAACATATGAAGGGGGGGGGGGG
>CAKNYM010049824.1:0-37471 GCA_932195095.1 Andricus curvator
AAAAAAAACTTTTTTCATAATTATGAAAATTCAGGACGAGCATCACCTTTCTTAGTGCTTGTTATTTAGTATCCCAAATTTTCAACTCCATGTGGTGCTTCGTGTGAAAATAAGTTAGGAAATAAAAAAAGTGCCGGTAAGGTAGGAATCTGGTCACGTGACCCACTCATCACATGGCCTTAAAGATTGAGAATTGTTACTAGTGTCATCTTCTATATTCAAATTTGTAGCCACTTCGTGTTAAGTATAGCGTTAGGGCTATTATTATGAAATTTTCCGTAACTTTAAATCCTCTAAAATGAATTACTGGTCTGGAGAAATGGCGTTAGCTCTTATTACTCTAAAATTCTTTGAGATTGTGGAAATGGAATCTAATGGAGTTTCATTGGCTAATTCTGGGGTTAATTCGAAACCCGCACCGCTTTCCATATTTATGCCTGCCCGTTTTCCATCGTCATTACATAATCCACGAATAATTGTAGGAATTTCTAGTATTGCAACAGCGTCACCAGTGGATGTTGTTAATACGTTTAGTTCTTCGGTTGGCATGGGCCTAAATTTATTATATGATCCGCACAGTTGAATTGGTTTATCAGCAGGAAAAGTGTATCGACGAATTTTCAATCGCCGGAGCGGTTGGCTCTTAGGAATAAGCCGAATAAGTCCAAGGTCACTATGTGGAAATCCAGGAATAGGTGCGCCATTAGGTAAACATTCAAACTGCGAACTTAATTCTGCAACAAGAAAAAGATGACTAAATTTTTCTTAAAGTAGACAATCGTGTGTTGGTATATCATGAATCCTTTGTGTAATGTTTTGTCTGAATTGCGTATCTGATTGCCGCAAATTGGCTTCAAACAGAATTTTACTCGTTATTATTTTTTTGACAGACCTATATGCTGCAAAGCCTTTACATCCTCTAGAGGTGAAATAGCAAAAGGAATCTACTAGCCTTGCTTGTGATTTCTCTTGAGGTATCAATAGTTTTTAATTTTAGAAATCATGTCAAATATGGCACCCTAGCCTCAAAAGAGTCGATCTCAATAAAAAAAGGAAAACCGATTCAATATGACTTCTTTAAATGGACATTGCAGTATATTGCAGATTCGAAGCCGTTTGAGAAACTAGACGATTCAAATAGTCTCAAACCAATTCAGATTAAAAAATCTCAATCTGCGATTGACATATACGCTCGGGACGTTGAAATGGACACAGGTGAAAAAGTTATATGTAGCTTATATATAGTGGACAAGACAATATTTTTCATTTATTTCATAAATTTTCCTGTATAAAAAAAATGAAAAACATTCGTGTTTTGTCCACCATATAGAAACTGAAGAGACCTATGCATACCTGAGCGTGCCAAAGAGCCGCAATAAGGACATAACATCTATAAAAAATGCTCTCCGATGCAAATACAAACGCCTTATCCGACAGATTTGGTTCTCCGAACTTTCAGCGAGGAACAAAGTATCTGCAACTTACATGCTTGCCGATCTGATGCGGTGGTACTCTATTTATTTGGAGTGATTCCATGGACGAAGGACGAGCTCAGATATCTCGATATCGGGTCACAAAAGGTTTTACACATGAAAAAAAGCAAGCACCTTAAGTCGCCTGTTCCGCAACTTCAGATCTCACGCCGTCAAGGTGGTCTCGGAATACTAAATCTCGAATGTCTTCACAACAGGATTATTCTGGGAACAGCAGATATAGTCGAAAATAGACAAAACCCTCTTCTGGAAATGGGCAGAAACACGAAGTGGGCAAAGAAGCGTTTCTGTACAAAGCAGCAAAGGAGGCTGCTGAAACACTTTGCCTTGACTTCAAAATGAGGGGTGAGCAAAATGCATCGAACTTTATCCAACTCGAGTACACACTCGTAAAGACCCGGATCAAGAAAGCACAAGTTCGCTTCCGCGAACATCTCCTTGACAAGAGGATGCACAGCATCTGCCACAGAAATGTGAAGGATCAGTAGATGTCGTATGAGCTAACGTTTGCTTTCTTCAAATCAACCGGATTGAAGTCGGCACGGAGGATTTTATTTTGGTGTGTCAAGACGGTATCATTTTCATTCATATGACGTCACCACATTTTGAGCCAAGTCCCGATTATAGCTGCTGAGCGTATCATGCACACCCCGAGACACATACTATCTAGTTGTCCAACGAATGCGAGAAGAACATACAGCTAAAGGCTCAATGTGGCACTAAGAGTGTTTTAATAACACTCCAATGGTGGCATCCCTCATAGTGAAATAGTTTGTGGCGCTGGATCTCTCAGATCCATAAACGAAAATCAATGATACTGAAGGAAATTTTCCGATCGGGTCTGCTATGCAAACTGCTGGATCCGAATTTGAAAATATTGGTCCGGTTCCGGTTCATTTGAGCAGCCTTTCACTGTTGGTTACTTTCTCTAAACCACATAACAAACTGCTGTAGCATACACGAACAGAATGTTAAAGAACACGTGGCACATGAGACGACATGACATGATATGACATATGAGATTACATGATAGATAGCATTCCATGACACATGACATGATAGATAGCATTCCATGAAACATGACATGATATGGCATAGGACATGACATGACACATGAGACGACATGACATGCATCTAATACACCACGAGATAGGCGGATGGGAGGGGGGAGCGGCGTTTACTGCTATGCGGGTAGGCGCTGCGAAAAAAATACTGTCGTATGGATCTCTCGGATCCAGCGCGACCAATGGAGTGTTAACATCTCTGTCACTCTTACGGCATTAACCCTGATACCGCTCTGCCAAACGCTCTTAGGGAAATAGAGTCAATTGTCGAAAAGAGAAGTGCCGCATATATTGGAACTTCATGTGATCGAAAATTGCTTCTGTCGCGCACTCGAGGCCTGGCATAGTTCTCCTTGACTTCGGGAAACGAAGCATGTTCGTTATCGAATTTTCGGCACCAGCCGACAATAACATCACAGCCAAGGAGAATAAAAAGAAAGAGAGGTATATAAAGACCTCATTAGGGTGTTGCGACGGTTATACCCTGAATATTCTGTGAGGCTTGTAGTTTGTCGTGCTGATCATCGGTGCTCTTGGAGGTGCCAAACTCTAACTGGTTAATAGCCTAAAAAGCATCTCTATGTGTGAACGAAATGCGATTTCGCCGGGAGCGGCTGCAATTTTGTAGAATGGCACTCGCTCTCGATTAACTCTTGTGGTTGTCCGTGTAACAAACATAACATCATTTCACAAAATTCGTAAACTTTTTTACAATTTATTATCAAGAAACGTACTAAATGTTATATCAGATCGTAACGTTACTTCAACTGACTCCCCGTTACTAACTACAGTTTCTGTCCGCCGTGCTTTTTTCCCCGGGATTAGAAGTGAGGGGTGCGAACCGAGGGTTGGGAAAGAAGCAGCGGTATAGGGGAAAAGAGGCTGGGGAATGAAAAGGGAGAAGTAGGGAAAGTAAAGTGGGAAGTAAGGGAGAGATATAAAGTTCAGGAAGTGGAAGTAAGAATCGAGGAATTATGTTAGAGGAGGAAAAGTAGGCAAAAGAAAAGAGAGTAGGATTAGGAAAGTATAAGCGGGGGAAATTCAAACGAACTTAATAACTGTCTTAATTGGTTACGAAACTCTTTTTATAGGCGCGCAGCGCCCACTTTAGCTAATATTTAAATAATTAAGTTTTCTACGCAGTTAAAAAAAATAGTTTATCAAATCGTATATAATTATATCTAAATATGCCCAAAAAGTTGATTTGAACATGTACGTCATTACAAACCCCCTCTATGTGAAAGCAAATATGATAATGCAATATGTAGCTGTAGACTATTTATTCTTTTTAGAAAGTTGACAAGCTCACATTATCCGGCTCGAATCGATGAATGACCCCCAGATCATTTAGAAACAATTATTATGTCAGATGTTATTTAAATTTTAGGGAAACAATAAAATTCGCACTACTTTTGCAATATCTTCTTAAACAATGTACAAAATTACTTCATTCTAATCTCATTTTATATAGAATCTTGATAGCTTCCAACCTATTCAAGATAAAAATTTTGTCGGTCATATAAATAAGATAAGGAGAACCTGAACAATCATCGAAAGACATGACAAAGGAAAAACCTGATTTATAAAATATCACTGGGTCAGGCAAATAAGCTGCTCTCCTCTTATTCGTCTCATTAATTTGCGAAATAATTTCAAACCTCGAAATAAATAGCGGGTATATAATGAGACGTTTTGTAGCATATTAATAAATTATACACTGAAATTCACCAAACATTTTTTCCTTTATTGAGAGAAAATGAAGATTATTATTAGTATCGTGCTACTCATCCTAGCGGTTTTTTCCAATTTTGTTGGTAAATATAATAAAATTTATGTAAGAAGACAGTGTGAGATTGTTGTTTTATATTTTCTGTTCAAAATCGTTCAAATAATCTTTGAATGATTTATCATATTGATGAAAGAGAAGCATCTTATTAAATATAACAAATTCGAAAACAGAAATCAAAGTGTCATTTAGAAGAAAATAGTCAAATCGGTAATTGTGTATCACGCTGGGATACGATTAAAATTAACCACAAAAATGAAAATTGGAATTCTTTCAAAAACGGCTCCACGATTTTTTTGTCATTTTTTAATGAGTTTTCTTCTTTCAGAATTAACGATAATAAGACGCCTGCTGAACCGCAATCTTCACCGAAATAGTGCACCAATTGCTCCGGCTCCCTGTCAACCAAATGTTTATCTTTTCGAAGATTTTTCTGGTAATACTGAAAATATATCAATTTTGGACGAAAATGGATTATATTATGTAGGAGTAAGATCGCAGTTCATCATTGGCATTATCATTCCGGATGCATCAGGAATCTTACATCCACTCCTGCATTGTACTCATTCCATTATTACTGAGCGGGATGATTGCATAAGGGTTAAGGTGAGCATAGATAATCAAGACGAGCTAATTCCAATAACAACGGAAGAAAACAATAGTTTCGGATTCTTTCATCGATTCGAGCCGGAATCCGATATTTATAAAGCAGAGCTTAGACATTAAGGTTTAGCACAAAAAATTTGGCGTGCCTAACATAAAATCGTGCTCTATGTTTACGAATTAGAAAATAATGTGATTTTGTCAAATTTCTGAAAAGAATAAATGGTCTACAGCTACATATTTCATTATCATGTTTGCCTTCTCATAGTGGGGGTTTGTAATGCCTTGAATGTTCAAAATTTTTATTTTCTGAAAAAAATTCTTTCTCCTTCGCTCCGCTGGGAATCCAGTTTTACAGTCGTGAAAGATAACACATGATCGATCGTTACCAACTCCGATGATAATGCAGATTTCTTGTGAATCTTCACCGTGAGATGGGTGGCTCAAAGTTTACGAACCAGTGATTAGTTTCGCACCTCCGAGAGCACCGATCACAAGGACAAATACTTTAACCGAATATTTTGGATACGGTCGTTACAGCTACTTTTTGTGTTCTTGATACCTCTCCTCATTTTCCTACTCCTTGACAGTAATGTTGCAGTCGGTCGTAGTCGAGAATTCGATCACGAATATAGTTCGTTTTTCGAAGTCTTGGAGAACGATGTCAATCCTCGAGTGTGCAACGCAGACTGCTGTCCGAAAATCGCAGTTCCAGAAAGCCTAATCACCGAACCGTTTCAAAAGGCTATAACCAAACCTCTTTTAAATTTTTACTTAACCATCTTCCACATCCGTTACTCTCGAATTAGTTCCGCAAACTTCAAAAAACTTTTTCTTCGTGTACGAAAATTCCTGGGTCGAATTATATCTAAATATCACAACAACAAAAATTTGATCATTTACGTCAGGCTTCACAAAAAGGCAGTCATTGACTTCCTTGACTGCCAGTGGCAGTCAAAAGACTAGGTCAAATAGTCCCCAATTAATTTTCCTCTAACTTTTCCTTTGACTGGTCCCTAATCCTTCGCGGTTAGTTAAAGATTGAAATAAAAAAATTAAATGTATTGTGAATTCAAGTAAAAAAAGTTCAGACCCTTCGGTGTGAACGATGAGCCGTAACGAACGGTGACCGTGACGACCGTAACCCTTCCTAGAATTCCTGGAAACTGAAAAAAGTGGCAGTCAAACACTTGTCGTGGCAGTCAACACTTGCTAAAAGTAGTCAGCCCTGATTTACGTAATTACAAACCCCCTCTATGAGGAAACAAAAACAAAAATTAAACATGTAGTTGTAAACTTTTTATTCTTTGCAAAACCTTGACAAACTAACATTATTTTATTAGTCTAAAACATACAGCACGATTTTATATTAGGTACGCAAAATTTCTTGGGTTGTACCTTACTCTATAACCTCTGCTGGATAAATATTGGATTCTGGCTCAAATTTATTGAAGAATCTGAATCTGTTGTTTTCCTCGGCCGTTATTGGAATTAACTCCTTCATGTTATAGATGCTTACTTTAACTTCTGTGCAATCAATCAGGTGAGTAGAATTGGAAATAGGGCAATGCAGGAATGGATACAAGACTCTTGATGCATCCGGAGAGATAATTCCAATGATGAACTCCAATCTCACTCCTACATAATATAATCCATGTATTGCTATATCAGCTATATTTTGTCCTTCTCCATCAGTGTGTTCGAAATAATGAACATTTGGTCGATAGGGAGCCGGAGCAATTGTTGCACTTTTTCGGTGAAAAGTGCGGTTTAGCAGACGTCTCAGTATAGATAATTCTAGAAGGAGAAAATAAAATTCCTACAATGTAAATAAAAAATATATAATCAAAATTACGGTTTGTTTTACAGTTCAGTGAAGAATGTAAAGTCTCTAATAATTAATAGTAGGGTGGCCGTTTTAATCGAGGAGAAAAAAATCCCGGTTCAACAACATTTTTCACGGTCATTGAATTGTTTAAAAGAAACAATTAGCATCTTCTCATTCAGAAAGACAATTAGGAACTGAAATTTCCGTTCTTCAAAGAAGCTGAAAATCTTGAAAAAGAAAACAGTCCCTTCTCCAATTCAGATAAATTAACAACTAAAACTTATTTTCTTCCAACAAACCACGTGCAAAAATTCTACGGAAATTCCATGAGAAAGTTCTAAAAAAAATTCTACAAACTAATCTAAGTTTGAGCTTGGGTGATCGGCTGCGCTCTCCAGGTGGTAGACTGACGTTCCGAAGATAAATCCTTGCAGCAGGTAGGTCAAAAACACCTTCCTCGTTGAAGTTACGTTTCACATCATCCTGCAGTACCCTGAAAGTCCCGAAATGAAAGTTTGTGCTAGGGGCACAAACCAACATCTACCCTTTGAACTTATACTCCAAATGTGTTCACCCTTGCATCAGGTATGCGAACATCTTCTTCGAGAGAATTATGCTACCATCGTGAAAATCTTGCACCAACTGTGAAAATAGCATGTTCCAAAAACACATCTTCTACAAGTAGGTCTGGTGTGAGAAAACAAAACTTTTTCATGAAAGCCTGGTTTTGACAGTACATAAAGTTCCCTGGAGTGGTTTTGTCTAGATGATACAAGATTAAACCAAAGCCCCAGGTGTGGCCGTGATAACCTTCAAGGTGAATCGAAGTTCTCCGATCCGCTCTTCTTCTCCTTCTTGCTTGTGGCTTTTTATAGTGCCGAAGCGTAAACTGCGCAACTCCGCTGACCTTCCAAGCGCCTCTCTCTCGCCCCCTTGGACCACCTCATCCGGTATATCAGGTTCCAGTGAATCGAGGACCCAGTGCAGTACTTTAGGGTCCCTGGAGTGGGTTCTTCGAGGACGCGAGATTGAACCAATCGCCCAGGTGTAAAAACGCATCTTCTGGAAAGTCTGGTTTCAACAGTACCGTAAGGTGCCTAGAGTGGGTTGCTTGAGGACACGGAATCTAGCCCATGCCCCAGGTGTAGAAAACACATCTCCTTCGCGGAAGTATGTTTTTACAGTACTTCAAGATCCCTGGAGTAGGTTCCTCGAGGACACGAGATTGAACGAATACCCCAAGTGTGAAAAACACAACTTCTTCGGGAAAGTCTGGTTTTTGCAATACTTTAGGGTTCCTGGGGATTTTTCCTAAAGGACCCGAAATCAAGACAATGGTCCAGGTGTAAAAAACACAACTCGTTCGGGGAACTCTGTTTTTTACAGTTGTTCAAGTGCCCCGAAGGGGGTTTCTCGAGGATACGAGATGAAACTAATATCTCAGGTGTGAAGAAACACATCTTCTTCGGGGAAGTCTGGTTTTTACAATACTTCAGGGTCCCTGGAGTGGGTTCCTCGGGGACGCGAGATTGAACCAATGCCCCAGGTGTAAAAGGCACATCTTCTTCAGGGAAGTCTGATTTTTATAGTACTCTGAGCTCCCTCGAGTGGGTTCTTTTTGGACACGGGATTGAACCAATGCCCCAGGTGTAGAAAAATATCTTCTTCGAGAAAGTTTGGTTTTTACAGCACTTCAGGGACCCTGTAGGGGGTTCCTCGAGGACGCAAGATTGAACCAATGCTCCAGGTGTGAAAAACACATTCCCTATGGGGAAGTCTGGCTTTTACAGTACTTTAGGGTCCCTGCAGTCGGAAACTTACTCCCTGGACCCAAAAGTACTGTGAACACCAGATTTCTTTAAAGAAGATGTTTTTTTTACAACTAGGTCATTGGTTCAATCCGGTGTCATCGAGGAACTTCCTTCAGGAACTCTGCAGTACTCTAAAAATCATTTTCTCCCGAAGAAGATGTGTTTTTCACACCTGGGAAATTGGGTCAATCTCGTGTCCTTGAGGAACTCACAGTTGATGTAAGGTTTTGGTGTGGGTAGCATAATTTTCTCAAAGTAGGTGTTGTTCGCATATCTGATGCAAGGATGTGACGTCCGGAGTGTGATTTCCGAGAGCGCAACTCATCACTGGAAGTCAAACTTAGTCCAAAATTAGTTTCTAGAAATGCTTGTGGAATTTCCATACGGAATTTCCATGTGGAATTTTCACGTGGAATTTCCGTAGAACGCTTTCCGTAAAATTTTTTCCCGTGGGAAAAGAACACTTGTTTTGTATATTTCACAACCTCACAAAAAAAAATTGGGAGTTCCGCCGGATCAGGGTATTTAATTCTTACGTATTTGTGTCGCTAAATCCGAATTCGAAATCTGAATTCCGAAGTTGACTCCTTTTTTCTTCCTAACATTAAAAAAAAACACTTTCTTCGTACATTTCACAGCCCCCCAAAAAAGTAAGAATTCCAACGGACCAAACTAGTCATTTTTTACTATTTTGGGTCGCTGAATTCGCATCCAAAGTCGGAATTCAAAAGTCAGCTTTTTTTTCTTCCTCACTCAAAAATTTTGTAACCTCAAAAAATACTGTTCTTGTACATTTCACAACCTCACAAAAAAGGTAGGAGTTTCCAAGGACCAGACTAGTCAATTCTTACGTATTTTTGTCGCTGAATCCGAATTCAAAGTCTGAATTCCGAGGTTGACTCCTTTTTTCTTTCTAACATTAAAAAAAAACACTTTTTTTCGTACATTTCACAGTACCCCAAAAAACTAAAAATTCCAACGGACCAAACTAGTCTTTCTTTACGTATTTTGGGTCGCTGAATCCGCATCCAAAGTCGGAATTCAAAAGTCAGCTCTTCTTTTTTTCCTCACTTAAAAATTTTGTAACCTCAAAAAATACTTTTCTTCCACATTTCACAACCTCATAAAAAAATAGGAGTTTCAAAGGACCAGACTAGTCAATTCTTATGTATTTTGGGTCGCTGAATCCGAATCTAAAGTCGGAATTGCGAATTTAGTTCTTATTTTCTTCCTCATCGTGAGAAATGTACGAAAAAAGTGTTTTTTATGAAATTTCCTAGTTTCAAACACAGTAACAATGTTGAAACGAAAAATGTGCGTGCCTTCAACTCAATTAGAATAAAAATATTTTCTCTTCCATTTCGGAAAAAAATTATATACCAAAATTTATTCCCTTTCTTTCAAGATTAGAACTGTGAAATTAAAACGGTTTTTTATGCACAAATTATTTTAAGTTGAATTTTTTTGATTTTATGTTATTTGAAATAAATTATACTTTACTTGTTATTTATGCATTAAAATGTATCATTCGCACTTGAAAATTCTGAATTTTTTAAATGGAACAATTTAAATTTTAAGTTTCAATTTAGCACTCTGAAATTTTAACGATTCAAGGCTTTCTATTTGAAACAACTCAGTTTCAAATTGTTTGGTTTTTAATATTTGATTTATAGGTGCTCATTTAAAACGAATAATCAAATGTTGCTAAATATTACAAAATTATTATTTTTTCTAATTAAATTTTTTTAAATTTTATCACTTAAAAAAGAAATATTATAGACTAGAGCAAAATTCTAATAGAGTTTTAAATTGAATAAAAACGTTTTATTATAAATCTATTAATTTGAAATTATTTTAAAATTCGAAATAGTTTATAAAATTCCAATAAGAAAATTAATTTGTTTTACGTTTTCAGTTTTTAATTGTTCAGGTTTTCAAAAGTGTCTTTCGATACAAATATTATTATATTTACCAACAAAATTGGGGAAAACCGCTAGGCTGAGGAGCACGACACCAATAATAATCTTCATTTTCTCTCAATAAAGGCAACTACGTTTCGTGAATTTCAGTCTATACATAATTAATATGCTACAAAACGTCTTTTTATATAATCGCTATCTCTTTCGAAATTCGGAATTATTTTGCATATTTGTAAGACAAATTATTATGGGTGAAACTTATTTGCCTGACCTACTTATATTTTATAAATTTGGTTTTACCAATATCCTGTCTTTCGATGATTACTCAGGTTCTCTTTATGTTAATTATGTAATTGGCAACATTCTTTCCGTGAAAAATTGGCAGCAAAATTAATGAAAATTTCATTGTTTTCTTAAAATTTAAGTAACATCTGAAATAACAAACGTTTTTAAATGATCTGAAGCTTATTGTAAGGACAAAGTAATACTTTTTTGGAAATTATATAAAATACGAAAAAAAAAGTTTTAGATAGTATTTACTCGAACAAGATTTCGTTTTAAATATTTTATTTCATTATTACCTTAATATTTTGAATAGTACGAGATTTGATTAGGAACTTCTTATTTCTAAACGAAAAGTAAGTTCATAAACTCTTATCACTGTTTCAATGTTTTTTTTTTTTAAGATTTGATTTAATATGTGAAACGTTATTTAATAATCTTAGCACGATTCGATAACGATTGCTTTGTAAATATTCAATATATCATATAATGCCAATTTTTATTATAGTCTGAGTTATTAAATTTTGTTAACTTTCCTATTTATACGATTTTTACAAGATTTGTACACGAATGCCCAAACGTTCGATAGCTCAGTTGGTTAGTGCGTGCAGCGACTAAAATTTTTAAAATCGTTTAAACGTGTGATTATATGGTTTAGTGGCAGTATAGAATAATAACAGGGAAAAAATTCTTTTGAATAAAGTTATTCTAAAGCAGAAAAACATAAATTTCGAACAAAATAATAAAATTTTCAACCCAATAGATGAATTTTCAAACAAGACAGATGAATTTCAAACCAAATCAATAATTTGTTAATTCTTTTTTTTCTACTGGTCTAATATCAATATTTCTTATTGATGTATATGTAATAGAAGGTCTTAATAAATTGTTCTAAATATTTAAAAATGAACTTGAAACAATAAACTAAGTTATCAATTTGTTTCTTTTTTTATCAATTATTCAGTTTGAAACAAATAGTTGAATTTTCAACTAGAGAAGATATTTTTTGAACGACGAATTTTCATTCAAATAGTTGAATCTTTAAACAATTAGTTGAATCTTCAACCAAAAAGATGAATTTTCGACAATTTTCGAACGAAAAAGACAATTTTTCAACAAAATACATGAATTTTCTACGAAATAGTTAATTTTTCAACTTATAAAGAATAAATGTCTAACCAAAAATGAAATAGTTTATGTTCCAAATTTTTTTTAAACTTTTGATACAAAAAACACAAATTTTCAATTAAATAGATGAATCTTTTGTAAAATGAATGTTCAACAATGTAGTGTAACTTTTAATCAAATCGTTGCAATTTTAACCGAAAAAATGGATTTTGAATAAATAAGTTCAATTTTCGTACATAAAGATAAGTTTTTAACAAAATATATGCATTTTTTAGTCGAAAAGACTGATTTTCTACAAAATAGTGCAATTGTCAACTCAAAAATATGAATTATCAACTAAAATGATGATTTGCAACCCAAAAAGTGAATTTATTGAAAAAAAGTTTAACTTCAAACCCAACTGATGATTTTCCAAACCAAAAAAGACGATTATTAAAACAAATAGTTGATTCCTCAACCAAAACAGAATAATTTTCAACCAAGCAGTTGCATTTTCACTCAAAAACTATGTATTTTCAATCCAGAATATTAATTTTCTACAAAAAGAGACAAAATCCCCAAAAAAATGCATGAATTTTCAACCAAGTAGTTCAGTTTTCAACTACAAAAGATAAATTTTCCAAATGAATTCTTAACACGGTAGTTCAAATTTTAACAAAATACAGTGAACCCCGGAAATAGTATCGATTTTGGGGTTGATGGTGGGCCGAACTTCCCGGAAATAGGCCGCCTCCGACTGTCAACACTTGAGAGTTTAAAATTACAAAACACTACAGTGGGACTCCGATGCTTGAAGTCGACCGAACCAGATTTTAGACAGAGACGATCCGATTGTGTTCCAATGACAGGTCTTACTTATCTTTTCGAAACGATCATAATCCCCCCCCTCCCCCCGCTCTCTTTCTGTCTCTTCATCCCTCCCTCTCTCCCCCCCCCTCTCTCTCTCTCTGTCTCACACTCTCTCTCTCTCTCTATCCAATACTTCTTCTTGGTTTTTCTTTGTCGAATCGTAGAGCCTGTTGGTGACGGCCAACGACGGTGCCACCAATTCAGAAGAAATTTGAATTTCAATTAAATGTTAACAAGAAATCCTATAGTAAATAATCAATTTCCAATAACACGCTGTTGTCAATGTCAAAGACAGGCTGATTCGATCGCACGAAATAATCCGATCAGTTCCATCGGCTTCAGTTGGCTTATAGCATCGGAGACCCTCTGCTCGTCAACGCGATCTCGCCATCGTGATATTCGCTATGTGTGTGCCTCCCGCTTGGAGTGAACTGTCGCAACGTCATGACGCATTCAGGCAGGTAGGTCGTTAGGGCGCAGCGCCTTACCGCGACGCTCCTGTTTTGTCACGCCTGATTGAACAGCGCCCCCACTCGCAGCTCCTCTCAGCCATACCCGCGCCCGCGGCGCGGCGTCAATGCTCGGATTGTCTACATCCGGGAGGCCTATATCCGGGGTTCGCTGTAATTAAATTTTCAACCAAATAAATTAAGTCCGAACCAAAAATATAATAGTGGACTTCCCAACCAAAAATAGTTGAATTTTTCTATAGGGTTCCATTAATTCAGTTCGCATTTAAGCAGAAAAATGAGAAAAAGGGTAAATTTCTTTAAAAAAGGGGAAAAATAAGAGTTCTTGAAAAAGGGGCTCACGAGATGAACAGGAGGAAGAGAATAAAGTCTGAAATATGAAACTTATTTTCAAACTTATTAAGTTATTAATTAACTGCGCTATGCAGAGCAACAAATCTTTAGAGAAATTCGCAACCTTTGTTCAAATTTATAATCAGGAACTTAATTAACGTCGAAATAGGGCAAAACCCCCTTTTTTGTAGGAGCGCGGTGCCTACTTTAGCTAGTTTTTGAATACACTGGGAATTCCATTCAAGTCTGGTTTCAGGCATGCTCCCAAATAGCCTTCCCTTAAAGCGAACACAAAACTCGCTCGCTCAGAAAATAAACAGTCAGTGACGTGTGAACCATTTCCTAAGATTACGCAATATACGCGAGTGAGTACCCGCGCACTGCTCCTTTGTTCCCACGCTTTTTGTGTTTACGCATATTTGAGTAACCCCCTCTCAACCCCGAGGGGCTCCACTCTCAGCCCCAAACCGCCGCGGCAGCAATTCTTGGAGCAACTTAAACGGGACAGACTTGAATTGGATTCCCAGTGTAATGAAGTTTTCTTGACATTCAAAAAAAAATGCTTGATCAAATAATATAAATAGACCCTTTTAATTTTCACTAAACTGTCTACCATATCAGCTACTCTCAAATTAACTCTTATTAGTAAATAGTAAATAAATAAATAAATAAATAAATATTAGTAAATAAATATTAGTAAATATTAGTAAATATGAGATTTCAACATATAGTTGTAGGCTTTTTATTTTCTCTAGATCTTGGACAAACTTTGACAAATTTTGATTTCATGTCAGGTATGCAAAATTTGTTGGGCTGTACCTAATTCTCTAACTTCTGCTGGATAAATATCGGATTTTTGCTCGAATCTTTCAAAGAATCCCAAACTGTTGTTTTCCTCTGTCGTTATTGGAATTAGCTCCTCCATGTTGTATGTGCTTACTTTAATCCTCATGCAATTATCCTGCTCAGTAATATTGGAATGAGTGCAATGCAGGAATGGATACAAACGTGATCTTATTGTACGTGGAAATAGCATTCCAATGATAAACCCCGATTTTATTCCTACAAAATATAATCCTCCCACTGCAAAGTCAGCTATATGTTCAGTTCTATTAGCAATAGTTTGGAAAAAATGAACATTTGGTCGATAGGGAGCCGGATGAATTGCATCATCATATTTGGATAATTCTGGAAAAAGAAAACAAAATTCACACAATGTTAGTGATAAATATTCAATCAGATGTAAACAAAATTGGCATCTTCCAATTCTCTAAGTTATATTTCTGGTCCATTTGGGAACATCTAAATCCAAATCAATTCTACATAAAGAAGTTTGCTTCTCTTGAAAGAAAGAATACAACATACCAACTTTGTCTTGCACACTGCCTCCAAAAAACTAGTAAAACTTCACCTTTTCATATCAAACACTCTCAGATTTGGCGTTTGGTCTACATTGGACCGCATATCATTTGACCAATCCCAATAGATTAAAGATCTTTCCAGTCAAAAACAAAAAATAAAATTTGACAAATTACTTCCAGTAAGGCACACGCCACTAACTAAGACAGTAAATAACATCTCTAACCATCCTCTCAGCAATGCATTGATTTCAGCCTCATCTAAAGGACATAATTCTGCAGTAGCTCCAAAATTCCGAAAGAAGAAATCATCAGTAATTTGGCATTCACAATATATACCCTTCCACCCAAAAAATCGAATGACATACGACGTAGGACGGCCAACATCTTACGCCAAGTCCAACCTTCCTCCTCAAACTTAACAAAACAAGAAAAGAAAGCAATTAAAGAAATCAATCGGAATAAAGACATAATATTACTCGCAGACAAAGGCAACACAACAGTAATAATGAACAAAGGAGACTATAACAACCAAATCATGGACCTTCGAACTAACGATACATATAGAACACTTATAAAAGACCCCACAAAAACAATAGTCAGCAAAACAAAAACCTTTCTCAAAGACTCTGAACTTGACAACAAAACAATATCTGATTTGATACCAACTAAACCCATCTTTCCGAAAATATACGGATTCCCAAAAATCCACAAAAACAACATTCCACTCAGACACTCGGTCCTGTTTGAATATGATGCTCAGCTAGTGCTGATTGTTTGAAATGTTTTACCCTGACTTTACTCTCATGCTCCTTTACATGTTGGCTCACCGCGCTCCCGGTTTCTCCAATATAAACTTTGACACTAAAGCAAGGAATTTTATATAGTATCGGATCACTGAGAGGTGCCTTTTTATCTTTAGAGTTGTTTAGAAGTTGCCCTATTTTCGCAGGTGGTTTAAATAATTCCAAACATCCACAAAAAGAATATTCCACTCAGACCGATCGTCAGCGCAACAAAATCACCAACTTACAACCTAGCACGCTTCCTCAGTTAAGAACTGAATCCTTCCACAAGAAACTCTATCACACACTTCCAAAACTCTTTTGGCTTTATCAGAAAGATACAACAGATTCGCATTCAACCCCATGACATCCTAGTGAGTTTCGATGTAGTATCTCTCTTTACGAAAGTACCAATCTCTGATACAATCGATATCATTAAATCCTTTGAAAACTTTCCCTCTAATCCTATACCTTTAGTAGAATGTTGTCTCAATAATACATACTTCTCTTCCAATAATCAATTCTACGAACAAACCTCAGTAGCAGCAATGGGATCGCAAATCTCGCCTGTAATAGCCAACATCTTTATGGAACATCTGGAAACTAAAATCTTCAAACAATCCAAGCTTAAACCGGAATTACGGTGTCGTTACGTTGAAGACACTTTTGTCATCTGGAGACATGGACTAAATGAACTACACAAGTTTTCCGATTTCATGAATCGATTACAACCTAATATCGAGTTCACCATGGAAATTGAACAAAACGGAAAATTGCTTTTCTTGGACGTACTAGTTCACAAAAGATCTGATAAAACATGAGGAGATGAATTTTACAGAAAACCTACGCATACAAACAAATACCTACATGACTCCTCCCATCTCTGAAGCAATCAATCATCAACTCCCTTGTATATAGAGCTATCTCCATAACAGATGAAGACAACTTACAAAACGAATTACAAAAAGTTAAACTAATCCTAATACAAAACGATGACACAAACAAATTGATAAAGCAATAAGGAAAATAAACTCAAAAAAACAAGTCAACACATCCTACTAAAGAAAGAGAGAGAAAAAATTACCACCATCCTACCCTACATCTAAGGTACCACAGAACAAATAGGAAGAATTCTCAGCAAACACAAGATCCAAATAATATTTAAACCACCTGCGAAAATAGAACTCTTGAATAACCCTGAAGATGAAAAAACACGTCTTAGTAATCTGGTAGTATATAAAATCCCTTGCTCTAGTGGCAAAGTCTGTATTGGGAAAACCGGGAGTGCGATGAGCCAACGTATAAAGAAACATGAGAGGAAAGTCAGGCCTAATAACATCAATGGGGACAATGAATATAATACTAATTTAATTTGGCTTTCCGTCCTTCCGGGTTTTTAAAAAAAGACTTGATTGGCCAATCAGGTTTGACCAACCCACGTCGGCAAGATTCGTAGTTTTACACACGAATATTATTTTTTAATGGTCTGGAAGTCGTTGGATTATATTTTTTTATTCTCCGCTTACCCTGGTTTCTCCCAGACATAAAAGAAAATAAGAAACTTCAAACTCACACTGTCTTTTTATATAAATATTATTATATTTACCAACAAAATTGTTGAAACCCGCTATGCTGAGAAGCACGACACCAATAATAGTCTTCATTTTCTCTCAATAAAGGTTTGCTAAATTTCAGTGAATAATTAATTGAAATGCTACAAAATGTTTCATTATATATCCGCTATCTCTTTCGCAATTAGGAATCTGTTTACATATTTGTAAATCATTAGAGCTTATTTGCCTGACCTACTTATATTCCATAAATTATCACTTTCATCTCTCGATGACTGCTTTAGTTTTCCTAATGGTGATTATACATGTGTAAAAAAAATTTCTCTTGGACAGACTGCAAGCTAACAAAATTTTCTATATTGAAGTAATTTTTTTCATTTTTTAAAAAGATTTTGCAAAAATAGTGCAAATTTCAATATTTTCATACAATGAAAAGTGATTACTTTTCGGGATTGATGCCACAATAAACGAATGTTAAAAGTAATATTTCTTAGTTTAAGCTACTTCGCAATTGTTTAAACAGTTTTTTCAAATTTTTAAAAATCATTTGAAATTTTTCCAGGAATCTTAAGAAAAAATTGTTATTCTCTTAAAACCTTTCAAAATTATTAATAAGCTTCTAAATTTGTTTGAAGTTTTCAAAAATCTACATTTCGCTTGAAAGTTTTGAAAATATTTTCAAATTTTTAATTACTTTTCAATCCTTTAAAACTTCTGAACATTCTAAATATATTTTCAAATGATTCGAATTTTCCTAAAATTAAAAAAAATTCTACATAATTCGAAAAATAGCCTTAAAATCTTTCGTATTCTGTTTTGACAATTTTGTAAACATTCTGAAATGCTTTGAAAACTGTTTGAATATTATTTTGAAATTATTTTAATAAAAATCATTTTAAATTTTCCTAGAAATCTTAAGAAAAGCTATTCATTCTCTTCAAACTGTTCAAAATGCTTCAAGCGCTTCCTTTTTCTTAAAATCTTCAAAAATATATATTTAAAAAATTTGTTTTCGAAATATTGCCAAGTTTTAAATTGTTTTTTAATAATCTCAAAAATTCTTAATATCTCTTAAACCTTCTAAATATCTTTTAAAATTGTTCGAATTTTTCCTAAAAGATTTGATAAGTTCTGATAAATTAAGAAAATTGTCTTCAAGTCTTCGAGATTTTTTTTACAATTTTAATTTACAAAATTCTAAATCATATTCACTTCACAAAAATTCTAACTTTAAATAAAATAATTAATTTTTTTTAATGATTAAAACTTTCAATTTTGACAATTAAAATCAAATTCTAATTTAAAATGAAAATTAAAAAAATAATATAAAACTGAATTTAATTAATTTATAAAATAAATAAACATTTATCAATCAAATAAATTTTCATTGAAACTTTTAAATAATTTGTTCATGTAATATAATATTGTATAAAAAAAATTAATGAAATTGAATTTTTCATTTTCCTATTTAAATTTATTTTTTTAGTATTTTTAAATTCTATAAATAAATTTAAAAAAATTGATTATTTATTTTAAAATGATGTAATTGAATATTATCTATTATTGTTATTAGAAAATTTTATTTATATTTTACATATCTCTATTACAATTATGTTTTAATTATTTGTTTATGTAATGTAATATTGTGCAAAAATTTTCTTTTTTAAATTTTAACAAAAAACGATAGCCATCTTAAAAAAATTTTCTGATAACAAAAATTTTAATTTATCAATTCAATTATGAAAATTTTCAAATTTGAAAATTCAAATCAAATCATCATTTAGAATAAAAATTTGAAAAATTATATGAAATTACAAGTAGGTTATTTGTAAAATAAATAAAAATTTATTATGCTAATTAATTTGCATTAAAACGTTTAAATAATTTTTAGATGTAAATTAAAATTAATTTGTTTTCCATTTAATTTTAAATGATCATTGAAAATCAAATGATCATTTGAAATCAAATTTTAAAAAATTTACATAAAAATCAAATTGATATATTTGTAATATGAATAAAAATTTATTATCCAAATTAACTTTCATTAAAATATTTTAATATTATGTATACGTAATGCAAAATTTTTTAAAAGTATAATTTGTTTTAACTGTGACTTTGTTATTTTCCTATGGAAATGAATGTTATGCATGTTTCTAAAACGTAATTAATAAATTAAAATTGCATAAATGAAAGTTAAAATTAAAAAGTATATATAAAGTAAAATATAAATTTATTATCTAAACTTTTAATTTCTTTCAATGTCCAACAACGATAGCCATTGAACGAAATTGTTTGATTATAATCTAACTTTTTCTTTTTAATTATCATTTTTTTCAATTTCAACCAAAAAACATAACCGCTCAACGAAAATTTATGCCATCCGTAATTAAGATCAATCCAACGATGAACCCCGATTTCACGCCTACATTATATAATCCCCTCATTGCACAGGTAGATAAATTGACAATTCTTTTACTATGAATTTGGACCAAATGAACATTTGGTTGATAGGGAGCCGGATGAATTGGTGCAGCATCATTGAGGTCATCGTGAGTTATATGATGTCCTGGCTGAGATAATTTTGAAAAAAGAAACCACAATTTTGACAGCCTCAGTAATTAATGAAGATTTAATCAAGATTACGTTTTTTGCAGTAGAGAAAAAGGATTCTCTAAGAAGCTGGTGCAGAGAAAACTGAGTACAGTTCCACCGACCAAGCTTCGGCGGCGTCGCTTACACGTGAGTGGCGTGGCGTATTCAGTGGCATAGGGGTGGAGGGGATACATAGGTTGGAAAGAGAAGGCGGATACCACTCTCGGGCACCTCGATTACTCCTGTGTATCCCCTCCACCTCTAAGCCACTGAATACGCCGCGCCACTCACGTATAAGCGACGCCACGCCGCCGAAGCTTGGTCGCTGGAACTGCACTCTGTGAGTACAGTTCCACCGACCAAGTGGCGCGGCCTATCTTGCGCCTTGGAGGTGGAGGGGATACACAGGAGTAAGCGAGGATCCCGAGAGTGGTATCCGCCTTCTCTTTCCAACCTATGTATCCCCTCCACCTCCAAGCCACTGGATACGCCACGCCACTCACGTATAAGCGACGCCACGCTAGCTTGGACGGTGGAACTGTACCCACTGTTCGATAGGAGTAAAAGAAAGCCCCGCACCAAATGTAGAGTAAATGGCTTTTTGTACAAAATTCGAAATCTAATTTTTTTTGTATTTTCGAAACTGCAGACCGAAAATTCGGAAGAAAAAAGTAAGAGAAATGGACAGTTTTTAGACAAACACTTGTCAACGTTTCAATTTTTACATGTATTTTAATAGATCAATGCTTATTTTAGTGAAGTGTTTCTTTTTCCCAAAACCTCTTTGATAGATTTGGCCAAAAATTTCACATTTTGATGATCAGACTTACCGAAACAAAAGGTTCATGCCCACGAACTAGAAAGATTAACGAGTTTTTGGGTAGACATCATGTTTTGGGGGTGTTTTCATACCTTAAACATCCAAGTATGGAAATCATTTCTTAGTAACTAAAATCACTAGAGATTTTTTATCCAACTGTTACGGTATGAAATCACTTTCAATTGAGTAGAAAAGGCATGCATAGCAAGAATATGTCTTTGAATTATTTTGAAGGGATGTTTTAACATCCCTTAAACATTGAAACCAGAAAAATCGCATTCCTTAATGATCAAAAGTACAAGAGATTTTCTGATTAAAATATCAGAGTCAAAAATGACTTCAAAATAAGTACAAGATACGTTTGCTTACTAGGATATATCTCTGGACTCACTTCAAGGGTTGTTTAATTATCCCTTGAACACTGAATCCGAAATATCGACATTTCTTAATAACTATGACCACACAAGGTTTTCTGATTAATCTATGAGGATAGGAAATGATATGAAAGTAAGTGGGGAAGGTGTAGATGACAATGATATGTCTTTGCATTTTTGTAAAGAGTTGTTTAATCATCCCTTAATTAGAGAATCAGAGAAACTAACATTTCGTAAGGGATAAATAAACAAAGATTTTTTGTAATAATAGTCAGGCCTACAAAATCACTTAAAAATACACGGGAAGCGTCTTTTAGCAGGATTTGCATTAGAATTTATTTTCAGGGTAGTTTAATCATCCCTTAATTATTGAAACAAGGAAATCGATATTTCATACGGGATAAATCACCAGAGATTTTTTTGTTAATATATTGCCTAACAAAATCACTTTAAACTAGCTGTGAATTTAATCTCGAGTGTTTCCACTTTGTATTTATAATTATAAGGTGCTCATTTCAGGAGCACTTAGCTTCCCGTTAGCAAATGTATTTGCTTTCTCATAGAGGAAGCATTAGTTATTTTTTTTAATAATAGACAAACCAAAGTCTTTATTTTGATCAATTTAAAAACAGAAATTTACAAAAAATTACAAAATAATACACAAATTTTTTTAAATACAAAGACAAATCAGAAAAAACCAATTTCGAATTCCAAATGATAATTTTTCTAGCTGGAAAAGGAAAGGGAAAAGTTCTATCGCACCCTATTCCTTTCCCAGCTTTATGATTTCTTTAAAGAAATTTTCAGAATTATATTATTTGAAAATTTATGATCAAAAAGTCTTTTCTATCCATGCGTCAACTTTTAATTATGTCGATGAAAAAAGTTTCTCTGTTTAAAACAGATGTTTCAAATATTATAAATGAGCATAACTTCCTTAATCTTCAATAAAGTGTATTAATATTATACATCAATCGATTTGCCTCGAACCAAGGAATCTTTTATACCCTTGCATCAACTTTGAATCATGTTGAAGAAAAAAGTTTTAATATAAAAAAACGGATTTTCAAATATTATGCATTACCATAGCTTGCTTACTCTTCAATAAAATGTATCAATGTTATAGGTCAATCGGTTCGTCTTGAATTCACACAACTTTTCTATTCTCGCATCAACTTTAAATTATGAGAAAAAACTTTTTTTTCCATAAAAATCGATTTTAAAAATATATAAATTACCATAACTTCCCTACTCTTTAATAAAATGTATTAATATTGTAGGTCAATCGATTCCTCTCGAATCAAGGAATCTTTTATATTCTTGCATCAACTTTAAATTATGTTGAAGAAAAAAGTTTTACTATAAAAAACCGTATTTTCAAATATGATGCATTACCATAGCGTCCTTACACTTAATTAATGGTATTAATATTATAGGTTAATCGATTCGTCTCGAATCAAGGAATCTTTTATATTCTTGCATCAACTTTGAATTATGTTGAAGAAAAAAGTTTTACTATAAAAAACCGTATTTTCAAATATGATGCATTACCATAGCTTCCTTAAACTTCAGTAAAATGTATTGATATTATAGGTCAATCGATTCTTCTCGAATCAAGGAATCTTTTATATTCTTGCATCAACTTTGAATCATGTTGAAGAAAAAAGTTTTAATATAAAAAAACGGATTTTCAAATATTATGCATTACCATAGCTTGCTTACTCTTCAATAAAATGTATCAATGTTATAGGTCAATCGGTTCGTCTTGAATTCACACAACTTTTCTATTCTCGCATCAACTTCAAATTCTGAGAAAAAACTTTTTTTTCCATAAAATTCGATTTTAAAAATATATAAATTACCATAACTTCCCTACTCTTTAATAAAATGTATTAATATTGTAGGTCAATCGATTCCTCTCGAACCAAGGAATCTTTCATATTCTTACATCAACTTTAAATTATGTTGAAGAAAAAAATTTTACTATGAAAAACCGTATTTTCAAATATTATGCATTACCATAGCTTCCTTAAACTTCAGTAAAATGTATTGATATTATAGGTCAATCGATTCGTCTCGAATCAAGGAATCTTTTATATTCTTGCATCAACTTTGAATTACGTTGAAGAAAAAAGTTTTACTATAAAAAACCGTATTTTCAAATATTATGCATTATTATAGCTTCCTTACACTTAATTAATGGTATTAATATTATAGGTTAATCGATTCGTCTCGAATCAAGGAATCTTTTATATTCTTGCATCAACTTTGAAGCTTCCTTACACTTCGCTAAAATGTATTAATATTATAGGTCAATCGATTCTTCTCGGACCAAGGAATCTTTAATATTCTTGCATCAACTTTGAATTACGCTAATGAAAAAAGTTTTACTATAGAAAACCGATTTTTAAAATATTATTGAGTGCTCAATAAAATGAAATAAATCTTTTTAGAAATCCTTAGGTCAGTTTCAAGATATTAGGGATAAAAATAAGCCATTCAAATTTCATCAATTTATCTGCAACCGTTTTCAAGTAATCGTGTTCACAAAAAAGTGTGACATCCACACATACACACATCCACACACACACACACATCCGGACAATTGCTTAGAACATTGTATTCGACATTCCTAAACTCAGGAAGGTTTCATTAAATGAATTTAGAAATTTTGGAAAATGTTACGATTACAAAGCTTCCCCTATGAGGAAGCAAAAATATACAGAAAGCGTTTCTTTGCAATATCGGCGTTTGAATTTATTATCAGGGTAATTTAAACATCCCTGAATTATCGAAACAAGAAAATCGATATTTTATACGGGTTAAAGATAGTAAAATTATCATTAGATTCCTGGGAAATTTTAAAATGTTTTTTGCTTCCTCATAGAGGAAGCTTTGTAATGTTAACATTTTCCAAAAAACTTAAATTCATTTAATTAAACATTCCTCTATTTAAAAATGTCTAAAACAATGTTATAAGCAATTGTCCGGATGTGTGTGTGGGTCTGTGTGAATTTGACACTTTTTTGTGATCACGATAACTTGAAAACGGTTGCAGATAAATTTATGAAATTCAGAGTGCTTATTTTCACCACTAATATCTTGAAACTGGCGGAAGGATTTCTAAAAATATTTATTAATTTTTTTTTTATCTCTGAATAATATTGTAACAATCGGTTTCTTATAGTAAAACTTCTTTCATTAGCATAATTCAAAGGTGATGCAAGAATATAAAAGATTCCTTAGTTCGAGAAGAATTGATTGACCTATAATATTATTACATTTTATCAAAGAGTAGAGAAGTTATGGTAATTTATATATTTTGAAAATCGATTTTTATATTAAAATTTTTCTCATTCTCATAATTTAAAGTTGATGCGAGAATAGAAAAGTTCTGTTGATCCAAGACGAATCAATTGATCTATAACATTGATACATTTTATTGAAAAGTAAGGAAGCTATGGTGATGCATAATATTTGCAAACACGGTTTTTTATAGTAAAACTTTTTCACTATCATAATTCAAAATTGATGCAAGAACGGAAAAGATTCCTTGATTCGAGGCAAATCGATTAATCTATAATATTAATACACTTCATTGAAGATTAAGGAAGTTATGCTCATTCATAATATTTGAATCATTTGTTTCTAACAGACAAACTTTTTTCATCGACGTAATTCAAAGTTGACGCATGAATAGAAAAGACTTTTTGATCATAAATTTTCACTAGGAATCTGTATTATTATCGGAGATGGTAACGGTCGATCCGAAGAGAAATCCTTTCACACACACTGTGAAAATTGAAATCTACAATATGGATCGAAGTTATATCCTCTAACACAGAAAATATTTAACGTCCTCAGACTAGATGGAGCTATAAATTAAAATTATTATTTTTTTCATTTTATTTTTTTTTTAATTAAATTTATTCAGAAAAAGGTCTTCTCCTTTCACTCCGCTGGGATTCGAACACCAGGTCAACTGATTTCCGGTCAGCTGCTCTAACCACTGAGCTACCAGAGAGATCAGAGGAAGAATCCTTTTTCTGAAATACGCTTTATTATGCAAGATGTTATATTCAAATCAATTTTTACTAGGAATCTGTATTATCATCGGAGATGGTAACGATCGATCCGAAGAGAAATCCTTTCACACACACTAGATGGATGTATTTCAGAAAAAGGATTCTTCCTCTGATCTCTCTAGTAACTCAGTGGTTAGAGCACCTGACCGGAAATCAGTTGACCTGGTGTTCGAATCCCAGCGGAGTGAAAGGAGAAGATCTTTTTTCTGAATAAATTTAATTTAAAACTCATAAATTTTCAAATAGAATAATTGTGACAATTTTTGTAAAGAAATCATAAAACTAGGAAAGGGATAGGGTGCGACAGAACTTTCCCCTTCCCTTTTCCAGTTCGAAAAATAATGATTTCGGATACAAAATTTGATTTATCTGATTTGTCTTTGTATTTAAAAAACTTTTTGTATTATTTTGTAATTTTGTATTTTTTGTACATTTCTGTTTTTAAATTGATCAAAATGAAGAATATGGTTTGTCTATTATTTAAAAAAATAACTAATGCTTCCTCTATGAGGAAAAAAATACATTTGCTAACGAGAAGCAAAGTGCTCGTGAAATGAGGAACATATAATTATAAATACAAACAAAGTGGAAACTGTTGAGATCGAATTCACAGCTAGTTGATACAAATTTTTAAGAGAATATTTTAAAAGATTTCAAAACAAATTTAAATGTATAAATTAATGTTTCTAGCTCAGAAATTGCCTAAAATGATACATAATTTTGGGAATTTTTAAATTTTTTTATTCATTTTTCAATTCATAGCATTGAAAATGATAGCGTGAATTTATATTTTTCAAATATTTTAACTATACAAATGTTTCTTTTATCGAAATAAAAAAAATGAAAAGAAGATTTTATGAACTATCGATATGAATAAACTATTCATAAATATTATAAATGATAAAATATTTCAAAGATTATTGGAATTAATTAAAATATCTTCAACCCGAAAAGTTAAATCTTCAACAAAAATGTTCATTTTCAACCCAGAAAGATTATTTTTCTACCATCTTTAATGAATTTTATACCAAAAAAAGAACTTGTATCAAATAGTTGAATTTTCAACTAAAAAATACTTTTCTTAACCAAAAATTGAATTTTCAAAATTTTCAGTTTGAAAAATTATCTTTAAAACTGAACGAATTTTCTACAAAAAATATATTTTCTACTAAAACTATGAATCAATTCTAGAAATTTTTTATCAAATATTTAAAAGTATGAATTTTCAACCAAGAAAGGAGAATTTTAAACCAAAAGTTAAATTTTTAACTAAAAAAGATTTTTTTGAACCAAAAATGGAATAGTCAAAATTTTCAGTGAAAAAATGTAAACCAAAAGGTTAATCTTCACCAATTAGTTTAACTTCCTACCAAATTGTTGAATGTTCAAGACAAAGAGACGAATTCTCTACAAAATAGATCAATTTTCAACTAAAATGATGCATCAATTGTAGCAATTTTTTAAAAAGTAGTTGATTTTTTAATAAACAAAAAATACGAATTTTAAACAAAATAGTTTAATCTTCAACCAAATCAGATTAATTTTCAACTGAACATTTTAATTTTCAACCAAAAAGGATTGAAGATTAAATTTCTAACAAAAAAAACGAACTTTTGACCAAATAAATCAATTTTTTAGTCAAATTGCTGAATTTTAAACTAGAAAAGATCAATTTCTAATTAAAAATATCATGTTCAAACAAAATATGGCATAGTCACATTTTCAATTTAAAAACTTAATTCCTCATACCAAAAAAAAAGTAATTTTCAAAATTAAATTATGAATTTCAAACCAAAGAAATGCATTCTTGACAAAAGAGTTCAACTCAAAAGATGATTTGCAACCAGGAAGATTAATTTTCCAAAAATGGATTAGTTAAATTTTCAAGAAAAAAGATGAATCTTCAAACAAAAAAGAATTTTTAACAAATATAAATATAAATATAATTATAAATATAATTTTCCTAAGATTCTTAATAAAATTCAAAAAAAAATTGAAGATCTCAGATGTGTCGAAAAAGAGTCTAGAACATTTTTAAGATATTTTTGTTATTTTACAGAATTTTACAAAATATTAGAAAAAATTCGAGTCGATATTTTGAATCTCTTGAAAACTTCTAAAATTCTTAACTCTATTTTAAACTAACTCCAATTTATTCAAAAAAATTTTAAAATACTTAAAAATTAACAAATTTTTCTTAAAATCTTCCAGATTTTTTTTCGACCTTCTTAGAAAACATTGTTGGTTTGAAATTCATCTCGTTTGGTTGAAAATTCAATTATTTTGTTGGAAATTTAATTATTTTGTTGAAAACGCAACTATATTGTTTAAAAGACATATTTTTCATCAAAAAGTAAACTACTTTGTTAAACATTCATTTTTTTTTTAGTTGAAGGTTCATCTCTTTTGTTAAAGATTTAACTATTTTTATGAAAATTTGTTATATGTTTGGTTGAGAATAATTTTTTTTCAACTGACAATTAAACTATTCCATTTTTGGTTATAAATTTAGCTTTTTCAGTTACAAAAACTATTTGACTAAAAATTTGTCTGTTCAGTTCAAAGTTCAAGTTTTTGGTTGAAAATTTATCCTTTTTGGTTAAAAATGCAATTGTTTAGTTGAAATATCAACTGGTACATGCTTTTTGAGAATCCATATTTTTTTATTGAAAAGTCGATTATTTGACTTAAAGTTGAACAGCTTTGTAAAAAAAAAATTAATTTTTTTTATTGAGGATTCATAATTATAGTTGAAATTTCAACTATTTGCTTTTAAATGAACTTTTATGTTAAAAATTCTACTGCTTTGGAGACAATTTATCTTTCTGGCTTCAAGATTCAACAATTTGCTATAAAATTAAACTATTTAGTTGAAAATTAAACTTTTTGGTTGAAAAATCATATTTTTGGGTTGAAAATTCATTTTCACATTCTCATCATAGAATGTAATAGTTTTATTTTAAATTTCACCCCCCCCCCCCCCCCCCGTTTTTATCAAATGTCCACGTTTTGATATCACCCAAAAAGGCTCAAAAAATTTGTTATTGATAATTTTGAGATAGAACAAGTGGATTTTCTTTTAATCGTAAAAAAAAAGATTAAAAATAAAAAAATTCAACTTTTGGAAAAACGACATAAGAGGCGAAAAAAAATGAGAAGGCAAAAGTTTTTCAACCAAAAACGATCTACATATTTGTTATAACCTCTTGTTATGAAAACATATTAAAAACAAAAAAATTACCTTTTTGAAAAACGGACACAAGCTGCAATAACATTTCATTTGACAAAATTTGTCATCTTTCTTAGTTGAAAATATACTTTTTTGATGCGTGCCCGTAGAAAATCAGAATGAAAAAATTCTGGAAATTGTGACAGCGTGCCCAGAATAAATCAACAAAAAATAACAAGTCTGGATCCTGAAACAGCGTACTCAGAAAAATATCACCTGTAAAGAAATGTCTGGAGCCTGTAGCAGCGTACCCTGAATTAAATACATAATAAAAGGTCTGGAGCCTGTTGCAGCATACCCAGAAAAACAAGTAGTACAAAATCTTGGGGCCTGCACAGCGTACCCAAGAGAGATCAGAAAAAAGTTCTCTTTAGCCTGGACAGCGTACCCAGAGAAAAGGAGATACTTGGAGCATGTGTCAACGTACCCAGATCTATTTAAAGGGTTTCTTACTACCTTTTCATAAAGTTTTTTATCTTGTAAAAGATCTGAAACTTTTTCTTTATAGCTTTGCTGCTCCATTACGGCCGTAACGCTTTCCTAACTCACCTAATTGGAAGATTTTTACAAGATTTTCACATGAAAGCGCAAGCATTCGATGGCTCAGTTGGTTAGTTCGTGCAGCATGAGTTAAGCTTGCGATTAGGTAGTTTCATGTAGGTAGGCAGGGTTCGAATCTTCAGCGATTAAAATTTTTCAAACCGTTCAAGCGTGTGATTATATGGGTAGGTGATAAAGAATGTTCAAAGAAAAGGATGAGAAAACAGAATGCAGCATTGCCTTAGACGATGGGAGGATAGAACATGTTTATAAGTAGGTGTATCTTGGTAGTTTATTTATTACTGACGTAAAGATCGATGGAGAGATAGCCAGGCGAGTAGACGAGGGTAGGAAGGTTATAGACAGTGTAGGAGCCATTACCAGAAGCAAAAATATAACAAATAAAGCTAAAATTGTAATATATAATTCTATACTTGCACCCACTGTACTATACGGTAGCGAGACCTGGAACTATCAAGAAAAGGATAAGAGTACAATTAACGCGGTTGGTATGCAATTCCTGTGGAAAGTGTGCGGTAAAACGCTAATGGACAAAGTCAGTAAAGAGAGGATTCTCAAAGAATGTGGCATAGTGGAAACATTGTTTGACAGGAGTGAAAGAAATTTGTTGAGATGGTTTTGGTCATCTTGAGAGAATGAAAGGTGCACAACAGACGAAAAAAGTATAGTTAACTAAAGTAAATGGTAGCGTACACAGAATGGATGTAAAGGAAGCTAAAGTTGTATGCCAGCACAGAAAAGTGTGGAGAGAATAGTTTATAATAATTGTTTGATGAAGAGTGTCATTGAATTGAGAAGCGCCTCAAACGAAAGACCTTGAGAAAAAATTTATGGATGAAATGTATTCGGAGAGGTAAAATTATTCACATACACTAATCTAATTGCAATGATTTGTTATAAATGATCAAGGTTCAGTCTTTTACTATTGTGAGGGCATAACCTCATAATACCGCAATTGCAAGTTTTTAACAATCTTCGTTGTAATCACTTTACAACAGAAAAATCGAATCTAAATCCAAATTCTTTTCTACGGCAGCTGAGATAGTATGCACCGTTTTAGATAACCAAAAAGTAATAAGTTTTTGGAGCCTGTTCCAGTATGCCCGTAGAAAATCAGAATGAAAATAGTCTGGAGCCTGTGACAGCGTGCCCAGAATAAATCAACAGAAAATAACAAGTCTGGATCCTGAAACAGCGTACTCAGAAAAAGATCACCTGTAAAGAAATGTCTGGAGCCTGTAGCAGCGTACCCAGAATTAAATACAGAATAAAAGGTCTGGAGCCTGTTGCAGCGTACCCAGAAGAACAAGTAGTACAAAATCTGGGGGCCTGTACAATGTACCCAAGAGAAATCAGACAAAGGTTCTCTGGAGCCTGGACAGCGTACCGAGAGAAAACGAGATATCTGTAACCTGTGTCATTATTAATTAACCTGTCATAATTAACCTGTCCCTTCAGAGCGTGAGGCCAGATGGCCATTCGGAGAGATGATCCGGTTGTGGATCTCAGTTTCCTTCAGTCGACCGTCTGCCTCGTTCCGCTTCTTACCTGCCTACTTATACCCTCTCCAATTACGGTTGATAGGGGGAGATAGAATCCTGCGCTTCCTGGTGGTCACTCCGCGGAACTACCCTTACCGCCTATCGCCTTCCGAGTGGTTACGACCATGTCAGACTTTTCCCACGTTATTCGGTTGCCTGCTTTCAAAGGCCTTGTCATATTATTGCTGATTGTGATCACTTCAACAGGTGATAATATTAATCATATACCTGAAGAAAAAAGGTACGTCATAAGACAGATCCTTTAGGATCTCTTCATTTATATCCTTTAAGACCAAATTAGCTATAGCCGCCCATGGAGAGCCCATGGGTATTCGGATTTTCTGCTTATAGACCTCATCCTCAAATTTTACATAGGCGTTTTTCATTACGATTGCCGTTGCGTCTACAAAGGCTTCTTCTGTCAAACATGTAGCTTCTTTAATTTGTCTCCATCGTTTTTGTGATACATTCTATTGCTTCATTCCTAGAGATGTCCGTGAACATCGATTCTGCGTCTAAAGTCAAGCCTATTTGGTGCTGTTTTGAGTGGCAACAAAAATGAGACACCGGAGAATGAGAATACAGCTATGATCATGTTACAGTTTTACATTCGAAGTATTCTCATTTTGATGAAACAATATCTCATTTCGAGACAATAACAAGTGAGCTGCAACAAAAATGATCCCACTGTTTTTATGTGTAGTGTATCAATATAAGAGGTGATCGGCCTGAGCGAAATCGCTTCCTTATGAATCTTAGGTAGGCCATATATATTGGCAATGATTGCACTTAATGGTCTCAGACTTACGGATATACTATCTGAAATTAGATTCGCAAATTTCCAATCTTTGGATAAAACGTCCCTTTCTTCTGCTATTCTATTTAAAGGGTTCCTTACTACCTTTTCATAAACTTTTTTATCTTGTAAAATATCTGAAACTTTTTCTTTATAGCTTTGAATTACCGTTTTAGTTAACCAAAAAGTAATAAGTTTCCGGAGCCTGTTCCAGCATGCCCGCAGAAAACCAGAATGAAAAAAATCTGAAGTCTGTGACAGCGTGCCCAGAATATATCAACAAAAAATAACAAGTCTGGAGCCTGAAACAGCGTACTCAGAAAAAGATAACCTGTAAAGAAATGTCTGGAGCCTGTAGCAGCGTACCCAGAATTAAATACAAAATAAAAGGTCTGAAGCCTGTTGCAGCATACCCAGAAGAACAAGTAGTACAAAATCTTGGGGTCTGTACAAGGCACCTAAGAGAGATCAGAAAAAGGTTCTCTGGAGCCCGTGTGGAGAGCTTTACCCAGTGAATGTGATTAGAGTAAAGAGTATGGACCTTACTATATGATAAGCAGTAAGTTTGCGTATTCTTGTGTGAGCTATGACATACGATGACTTTGCGAAGCTCTTCGCTTGGGGTAATTCCTAGAGGGTTGCAGATTAAACTTGATATTTAAAGAAACAACACGTGAATTCTACATTGATCTGAAAATCTATACCACCCTCACCCTCCTTATACAATATACATCCTCCTACACTTCCCTTTCAAATCTTTCTTATATGAACTTGATCCTTGGCAGTATAACGAGAATAGAACACCCACCCTGTTACTGATTATGGACGGTCCCTTATAGTTTCGGTCAGGTGTCCGCCGTACTTTTTTCCCGGGAGGGGTAATGAGGGAAGAAAATTTAGGAGAAGTGAGGGATAGGGGGTGTAATAAATTGGGATGGGGAAGTATGGTAGTGGTTGGGAACGTGAGGTAAGGCGAAGTAGAGGAGAGAGAAGTAGGGCGGCTATCATAGTAAGGGAGGGGAAGTGAGAAGAGGGAGATTATTGGAGGGAAAGGGAAGTTAGCGAAAGGAGAGGATGTAGTGGAGGTAAAGTGTGAGAGAAGAAGATCTGAATGAACTGTCTTCCATATCCACTACTCTTGAATTAGTTCCGTAAGCTTTCAAAAAAAAAAACTTTTTTTATTAACATTTACGTCATTACAAACATGCCTCTATGAGGAAACAAAAATGAGAATTAAACATGTAATTGCAGACTTTTTATTCTTGGTAGAACTTTGACAAACTCACATTAAGTGATAAGTCTGAAACAAACAGCACGATTTTATGTTAGATCCACAAAATTTTTTTGGCTGTACCCTACTCTCTAAGCTCTGCCCGATGAATATCGGAATCTGGCTCGAATCGATGAAAAAATCTGAAACTGCTGTTTTCATCCGTCGTTATTGAAATTAGCTCCTCTTGGTTATATATGCTTACTTTAACCCTTATGCAATGATCCTGCTCAGTAATATTGGAATGAGTACAATGCAGGAGTGGATGCAAGATTCCTGATGCATCTGGAACCATAACTCCAATGATGAAGTCCAATCTTACTCCTACATAATATAATCCATTTATTGCTACACTAGCTATATTTTCAGCTTCACCAGTATATTCTTCGACAAAATGAACATTTGGTCTATAGGGAGCCGGAGTAATTGTTCCACCATTTCGGTGATCAATGAAGTTTAGAAAACGTCTTATTATGGTTGATTCTGGAAAAATAAAACAAAATCCTTACAATATGAGCGAAGAAGATTTAATGAAAATTGCGTTTTTTTCAAAGCTTTTTGAATTAATGATCGTCTACTGCAGGTTTTGTTATCTATTGCAGGGTGGCCTCCCCCATTGCATGTGATATGAAATTTCTGATAATTCAAGTGATTGGATAGATTTTTCTTTTAAAAATTGGTGAAATTGAAGTTTTCCCGGGTTAAAAAAAATTCCCGGTTTTCCGGATGTAGAGCAATGTTGAACACAATTTCTTTATTTTGGCACTTAAAAACAGGCTCTATATGTTAAAGATCTTTCGACAACCAAATTCCTTTCAAATCCCTAAAAAAATACGATTTTTTCAAAATTGTTCCTTTCTGGTGATCCCGATTCTCCAGCTTGCTCTACGAGAATTGAAGGGCATAAAGTTTCCTGTAAAACTAAAAAATGGAACATTACACTTTCAATAGTTTAGGGGGGAAAAAGTACAATGCTCTAGCTCTAAGAGAAATGCAGTTATGGTTTCCTGAATAAGGCCTTCTTTTATGGAAATCATATAGACATTAATATAGGTGCCAAAATAAAAAGTTTATAAAAATCATTCACCACTTCAGATTTCAACAAAACTATACTCAATAACCCCAAATAATCACAAAGAAACAACAAAACAGTAAATGCCACAAAACTCGTATTTCTCGAATGAGCAACTCTGACATCACAAAAAATAATTGCGATAAGAATTGGGATCTATTTTGCTACGTACGTGGCAAATATGAAGTACAAAAAAATCGGCGGATGATGAATGATAAAATCAAGGATGTGAACGAACTTTGTTTCAACCTACAAATTACGAACCATGATGAGACCTGGGTTCCACAACCGAGAATCAGAGCTGACTGTTATTTTTGCAACACAGATGATTGTTCTAGCATCACTAGAAGGACGCGGCCCAAAATTCAGTATGCTCAAGTTTCTTCTGTAGAAAAAGCTGTAATTATCCCTAAAAACCATATGCCTCGTGAAGAAACTGATGAAGATGATTGTGCAAGTGATGATCAGGTAGTTAGCGGCGAAGATGGAAAAGAAACTGATGATACCTCTTTTTCGAATGACAAGGGATCAAAGAAACCTGAAACGTTTGTACAGGACGAACTGAGTGATCTTTTCAGAAATCTTGGACTTTCAAAAGATCAGCCAAAATAGCAGCAATATTGAAAACAAAACTTGCTATCCAAAGGAGTAACTGCTTCCTTTGATCGTGAAAGAGATACACGTTTTCGTAACCATTTTTCTGTCGATGAAAAATCTTCATTAGTCTACTGCCATGACATTGAGGGTTTAATGCATGAGTTGAAGCCAAATTGTTATAAAAATGAAGAATGGAGACTTTTCATCGACTCATCTACTCGGAGCTTAAAGTCAGTTTCACTTCACAACTCGAATGTTTACGCTTCAGTTCCAGTCGGGCACTCTGTGGCGATGAAAGAAAAACACGATAATATCAGAATCTTGCTAGAAAAAAATAAAATATGCTGATCATCAGTGAAACTTGTGGAAATTTAAAGATTGCAACAATCATACTTGGACAACAATGGTTTACGAAGAATCCTTGCTGCTTGTGTTTGTGGGACAGTCGAGATCGCGAGAAACATTACAAAAAAAAATGGCCAACAGGAAACAAGAAGACACCTGGTTCGAATAATGTCATCAAAGAGTCTTTAGTAGATATATCAAAAATCTTGATCCCGGCTCTTCATATAAAACTTGGTTTGATGACGCAATTTGTGAAAGCTTTAGACAAAGAAGGAGATTGTTTTGACTATATTGCGCAAAAATGTCATCACAATTCATCAACGTATGATGGCCGACTATTGTTGATGTGACGCCGTAAAATGTTATAGAAATTTTACAACTCACGAAAACTTAGTTTTGAATAATTTATTATTTGATTTTTGGAAACCCTTGATTTAATTTTCGCGATTTTTGAAGCTGCTCAGTACTTCGAGACTTGGCCAACCGTTGATTTACAATATTTTAATTTTAAGAACTGATTTTGCGTGCATTTTTCCCTATTTCATGAAAATTCTGTTTTGGAGCCTGACCCATCAAGAAAATTGGAGTTAAGGAACTTTAGATGCCTTTTTTAAACTTTGGCCTTTTGAATATTCCCGCCATTTCCATCCCGTTCTGACATTGATGTCCTCCAGTATACTTGTTTGATTCTCAATATTGGAGAAGCGCTATGTTGATTCACCATCTTTTGGACCGAATTAACTTGAATCTTTTCAATTAATTCAGAAGATTACGAATATTGAATTAGAGAATAACAACTTTATAGAACATGGTTCTGAATTTAAATTAAGATCCTGTGGAATGTAACGAAATTCGACCAATCAGAAGGAAAGAACAAAACACAGCCAGTGCTCCGTATCGGCTCCCCAACTGCAATGCGCATGCGTTGCATCGACAGTCTCATTGGCTGTAAATGGCGCGGTTTTTTTAAAACTATCACATGCGTGAAGCAATTTTTTATAATAAATCATCACTTTGGAAATAATAACGATTAATTTTCAGATCAAAAAATAGTCTTTTAAAGTGCAAGGTAAAATAATTATTTTATTGTACTGTTTAAAAATAAATTATTGATTTTAAATTTAAAGTAAGGAATGCCTATTTTCACCTATGTGAATTTTAAATCATTCATAATATTTTTTTGTACTTTATGATTATTATATATTGTGAAAAATTGATTTGCATATTTAATCATTCCAAATAAGCGCGCGATCAACATCCAATGAGTCTGCTGGTGCGACGCATGCGCAGTGCGGTTGGGGAGCCAAACTGGGAGCACTCGGTAACTAAGTTCAAGTCAGTGCTCCCAATTCGGCTCCCCAAGTGCACTGCGCATGCGTTGCATCGACAATATCATTGGCTGTAAATAGCGCGCTTTTTTAAAACTAGTACATGTGTAAATCAATTTTTTGTAATAAATCATCATTGTGGAAATGATAACAATTAATTTTCAGATCACAAAATAGTCATTTAGTGAAAATTCTACTATCCGTGGGATATTAGAAGATGAGGAAGAATCTGAAAGGCTTTACTCTCAGTTAATTTCAATTTTCTGTACCTAAAATATTTTATGTAATTTATTTAATAAATTACATGTTTTTCATATAAAATTATAGGCAATGAAATGAATAATTTGATGAAAAAACTTCACCTCATTGGCAAATTTGTTGATCTGTTGCCTCGAAAAAAGTAAATAAACGTTTTCAAATAATTCCCGCGAGACGCAAGTGCTGCCATCAAATTGCCACTTCATAACCTCAAAATCCCACTACCGATTGGCCCGTTTGGGAACGATTGAAACTTTGCAACACTCAATCGTTCCCAATCGTGCACACACGATTAAGAAACACAATTAGAAACAATTCAAATTTCTTTCTATCGTTCTGAATTGTTTTCAATCAATTATTTCTAGAAGGGAACATAATCTTTTCAGAAATTGAATCACTCCCCTCTACTATTATCCAGTATAGGAGCTGAGCTTTGCCATTGAAATAACGGAGCATATCGTATTCCCTTTGTGCTTCCTGTTTATTCATTTGTTTCTTTTATTAATTTATAAACTCATTTTCTTAGTTAACCAATGAAAAGTCTGGCGATCAACCAATTAGATTAATTAATTGTGTTACTTCCAATTGCCTGCGAAGGTAACCATGATTTTTTTTAAATATCGGTTACATTGAACAATCAAAAGAATTTCAATCAAAAAAAGTCAATATGGCCGATCGCTTGTCTGGTCGTGAAATTTCGTGTCTGGCGTAAAGTCTTCTAGTGCTTGCAGCGAGTGACCAAACCAGTGAGCTTTTCTTTTTTAAATGCTCTTCGAAGCTAAAAGATCGCAGTTTTAATTAAATACGGGAGTCTGCATAGCGGTGAAACGGTTTATATTGTGTATAAAGTGGATTTTTAGCTGGAAAGTGATGGAACAGTGGTATTTGTAGGCAGTGATTGGATACAGTTAGTACTACACGTCCTGGGTGATAAGGCTGCCAGAAAGTATAGTAAGTGTGTTTGTATCCAGCTGGGACAATTGTTTATTTGCTTACACACTGTAGCACTGTATTCCCGTATCACTAACAAGTACCATGGCTTCGGAAAACTCCAAAGTAAATGAAAACCTTTTGTCGCAACCATCGATCTGCGATTATGGGAGGTGCAAACAGCCGATTCTATCAGATTCGGTTAAATGTAATGGCTGCAATGCGCTGTACCATTCACAATGCGCTGGAAAGCTAAAAAAACGGATGCAGGACATTATGCCAGATGCTGTGTCTCACGTTCGACGTCGCCTCTCGGTGACAGAAGTGAGATACAAGACAAAACTACAGGGCCGCAGGATTCCATCCAGTCACAAAGCAGCTCTAACACTGATA
>CAKNYM010049824.1:37871-49316 GCA_932195095.1 Andricus curvator
ACTGGGATGTTTCCGCAGTTATGGAAAACGGCCAAGGTTGTTCCTGTCTTAAAAAGTGGTGATGAAGCTGACATTTTAAATTATCGACCAGTTGCAGTTATCTCTAACTTCGCGAAGATCTTCGAGAAATCTGTACTGCCTCAAATTACTTACGCTCTTACATATTCACTCTCTAGCCCGCAGCACGGATTTACAGCAAAAAGATCTACCGTCACTAATTTGATGTGTCTAACACAATTTGTAAGCGAAGCTTTAAAATTTGGGCATCAGGTAGATGTCATCTACACGGATTTCTCGAAGGCCTTTGATAAAGTGGATCTTACTATACTAATGCAGAAACTAGACGGTTTGTGCCTGGCTCCGAGTCTTTGCAGGCTTCTGCGTTCTTATCTCCAAAATCGAGATAATTATGTGCAGTATGAGGGCCACACATCAGATGCTTTTCACCCAACCTCCGGAGTCCCACAGGGGTCGGTTCTAGGTCCTCCTCTCTTCATCATATACGTGAACGATGTTTCTGATTCAATACAGTCCTTTATTCTAATTTTTGCAGATGACATAACAATTTTCAGAATTATCAATGTTGAAAGGAACTGTAAACTGCTGCAGGATGATGTAGACAGATTAAATTTATGGTGCATCAAAAGTAAACTTCCGCTTAATGCTTCCAAATGCAGTGTTACATCCTTTTCGAGAAGCTCTGATATTGTCAGCTTTGACTACCGCATAGAAGGAACGTATTTGAAGAGGGTGACTTCGGTCCATGACCTGGGAATAATATTGGAGAGTAATTTATCATTTAAAATTTATATAAGTAATGTCGTGGCCTCGGCAAATCGGGCACTAGGTTGGGTTATAAGAACGTCGAGGCAGTTTAAAGATCCGGAAACAATCACTCTGTTGTATCATTGTTTTGTTAGATCTAAGCTGGAAGATGCTTCAATTATATGGACTCCGAAATATAAAAAAGATTTGATGTTGCTTGAGAAGATTCAGAAACGCTTTCTAAAATATCTTGTATTTCGGGAAGAGGGGACGTACCCGCCAAGAGGCTCTGATTACATTCAATTGTACACCAGGTTTCAAATTCTAACATTATCAGAACATCGAACAGTGGCAGGGGCAAATTTTCTCTATAACTCACTAAACTCCCCAGATAACAATTCGCTCACACCTTGCCCGCATGGTGTTTGCACGCGTGTCGACCGATCGGCACGATGTGAGGGCAAGAGTGCAGACATATGTGTCCTCATATGCGTCGCATATGCGCCGCACGCGTGTCGGCACGTGCGTGCCAGCGTCGTGCTAGCATGCACGTGTTTTGAGTTATAATTATTGAAAACAAAATGTTCAAAATAACATAAGTAACAGGAAACATTGTATGACGTTTTTAAGCAGAGACTCCTGTGTTGACAGTTGTTCTTTCACAACTGATGATGCAACAGGTGTTTATTCCAAAAGCGACATACACAAAATTATTTCTGCTACCTCTTAAATAATATATTAGCGAGAAATATATATTTATCTGAAAATATTTTTTTATTTCGAACAATTTAAATTATTCAACACAGAACGTTTATTCAACACTTTTGTTAAAAAACAAAGGGATTTTTTAGAACACTATACTTTTGAATCTTCCAGTTAATAACTTTCAATTGTTTTTCAAGTTGCATATTTTTAATCGTTCTACTTCTGAGATTTAAGAACTTAAATCTCAGAAGTAGAACGATTAAAAATGTACACTTGAAAAACTTGTTTTCGATCATTTTAAATCTGAATATAGTAAAAATAGTAAAAAATAGTGAACCATTTTCCGAACCAAAACCCAAAAAAAATGTTTATTTAATTTGAACAAAAATAATTATTCACTTTTATTTCGACTTTTTGTCTGTAAAATAAACTTGGAAAATAACAAAAATGTAGAGCATGAAGCGAATTTGATCAGAGTTTTATTTTTACACATCTGCTATATTATGTTTTTAGTAATAATGCGCTTTTTGTGCCGCACTCTTCATCGCACGCTATATGCCGACATTTTGCCCTAAGTACCTGACGAGCATGATAGACGCACGCTGTGCTGCATATCATGCAGACCGTGTGCGGGCACTATGCGGGATGACTTATTACCCTCAGAACGTGCTGTCACTGTGCTTGCATTGTTGCCGACACATCGTGCTTGCACGCCATGCGCCCATGTGCGTCCGCATGCATTGTTATCTGGGTTTCTAATAGACTTTAGCGACATTTTGCGGTGTATTAACCTAAAAGTACCACGAATCTCTGCTAGGCAGTATAAGCCATTCTATTTACCGCTTTCGAACTCTGTATGCGGAATACAATCGCCCGTTGAATCTATCTGTCATAATATTAACCTACTATACATAAGTGAAGATCAAAAAATAGATGTTTTTTCAATGTCGCGCTCAGACTTCATTGTAGCTACTAATGAATTTATAATAAGATCTCGGCAACTTGCAAATGCATAATATACAGATTACTGATACCGAAGATTAAGACATCTGTTAAGTTACATATTATTAGGTAAAACTGTATATTGTATAGAGCCTGAAATTGGCCTATGGCTGTGGGCTACACTGTTAGAAATGTTTGCAATCTTAGTATACATGGGCATATTAAATTTCATATATGTTTACTAAATTCATTACACTTTGTAATTTTAGTATACTTACGTATACTGAATTTCTTTTCTGAAGTTATATGTATACTAAATTTATTAAGTGCACAGTAAGTTTCTTTCACGTATATGAATGTCATAGTTTCTGTATACTAAAATTCATATACGTGTTTACTATATTCAGCCGCGCAAGCGCGTTTCGATTTACGCGAGTCGGGCAACGTGGCCGGTAGCAGGCTCATACGCCGCTGCATTTGTTTGAGTCCCTTGTAATGCTAAAAGGTTCGGCTTCTTTCTGCGAGGATCTGCAAAGTCTTCTGTTTAAAAGGTTTGTTCAATTTATTAACGTAAATGTAGGTTAACTCTATGATTATTTGAAAATTAAAATATTGTTCTTTAATTTCATTTTTCATCTGATCATGTTTACAGATGATGAAGACGGAACCCACGCGAAACGAAATACGTATACTGAATTTAGTATATGCGTATACTAAATTTCATATGCGTGCATACTAAATTCAGTATATGCATATACTAAATTTACTGTACGCTGGTATACTAGATTTAATTTCATGTTGTGCATTCTTGCTTCTATTACATGTATACTAAATCTAGTACAGATTTTTCTAACAGTGTAGGATTTCACCAAAAAAAAAAAAAAAAAAAAAAAAAAGACATGCCATCAAATAAACAAAAAAGAACAAGAGCGCCGATAAATAGAAGTTTTGAAAGTAAAAAAGCTCGCTACTTCAAGTAGCTTTTTATGTTAATGAAATACACTTCCATTCGAAGTTTTGTTGTAATTATGACACACAGTACCTACGATGTAAAAAGATGTTGCGAAGCATTTTTTCAGTAATTTGCCTGCAGTTATTGAACCTAATAAATGGTTATCCTAAAAATTCAGCACGAAACACGCCAAACTATACTTGTCTATTTTTCATTGAACAAAATCACGTCATTCGAAAAAAAATAATTTTTCTCAAAATTCAAAAATTCTGAGGTTATATGAAAACTGAGGACTACACGATAAAACGTATCGCAGTAATGAGTAGATGATACGTTAGTTTCTCTTTACAATTTGTTATATTTGACAATTTTTTTCAGGTTTCTCAACTTTCATCAATATTATAAAATATTTTAAAGATTATTTGAACGATTTCGAACAGAAAATAAATTTCCTGTGATCAAAAATAATATTATATTTACCAACAAAATTGGGGTACACCGCCAAGCTGAAGAGCACGATACGAATAACAGTCCTCATTATCTCTTGATAAAGAAATCTGAGTTTGGTGAATTTCGGTGTATAATTAATTAATATTCCAGAAACTGACTCATTGTAAAACCGCTATCTCTTACGTAATTCGGACTCATTTCACGTATTTGTAAAGCGAATTAGAGTGGTGAAATGGAAATTGCCGGTTATCAGATAAAACGTCAGATCCCAAAGCAGGGAGCTTCATTTAAAATTCAAAAATGTAACCAACAATTTTATTTATCTGAAACATGTTTGATATAATGAAATCTTAATAAAAACATCTACGACACAACAAATTACACCAAGAAGAAAGGTATCGAAATAATCACATAGTTTTTGAAATCAAAGTTTTTTATTTTTTTTTTATTCTGAAAAATATCAAAAAAATTTTATTTGAGACGTGGCAGTACAGAACTAGATAACGAACATTTTTCCAGCATGGGTTAATTGCATAAAAAATTCTTATAAAATCAAATGCCAAGAAAAAGGTAATTTTCAACAAAATAGTTAAATTTTCAACCAAAGTGATGAGTCTTCGATAAGAAAAATGAATTCTCAACAAAAAGTGATATTTCCACCAGAAAATATTTTAATTTTCAATCAAAAACAGTTGAATTAAACCATAAAATATGAATTTTCAACAAATTGTTTAAATCCTTAACCAAAACAAGTTAATTTTCTAACCAAAAAGAGGAATTTTTTACAAAAAAGTGGAACTTACAACCCAAAAATGTGAATTTTCTACGAAAATAATTGCATTTTTCACCCAAAAAAAGACGAGATGTCAATTCTCAATTAAAAAAGATTAATTTTCTAACAAACATGGAAATAGCTATATTTTCAGTCAAAAAAATTCATTTTCAACAAAGAAGAAACAAATTTTGAACAATATCCTGAACCAAAAAAAAAGAAATTTTAACCAACAGTTGATTTTTTAACGCAAAAAGTGAATTTTCAACAAAATAGTTAAATTTTCAATCGAAGAGATGAATTTTCAACCAAGAATTTTAAATGTCTATAAGAAACAAAAATTGTTTGACAACAAAATAAAATAGGTAAATTTTGAGTTAAAAGATTTAATTTTCAATCAAAAAAACCAATTTTCAATCAAAGAAATAAAATTTCCACCAAAAATATTAATTTTCTAAAAAAATAGATAAATTTTTAACAAAACACATGAATTTTCAACCAAATTTTGCATTTTTTAAGGAATTTTCAACCTAATAGTTAAATTTTTAAGCAAAGAAATTATTGGTTAACTAAAATGATGAATCCTGAATAAAAAAAATGAATTTTTAACAGATGAATTTTCAACCAAGAGGATTAAATTTCTATAAAAAAGATAAATTTTTGACAAAAGATAGAATCGTTCAATTTTGAGTAGAAAAAAGTAATTTAAAAAAAAAATCTAATTTTTGATCAAAGAAATAAATTTTTTACCAAAAAGATTAGTTTTCTATCAGAAAGATTAATTTTCTACCAAAAGATACTAATTTTCAACAAATCACATGAATTTTTAATCAAATTTTGCATTTTTAAATTATTTTTCAACCTAATAGTTACATTTTTCAGCAAAGAAATTATTTTTTAACTAATATGTTGAACCCTGAACCAAAAAAATGCATTTTTTAACTCATAGTTGATTTTTCAACCCAAAAAATGAATTTCCAACAAAAAAGTTAAATTTTCAACTGAATAGATGAATTTTTAACCAGGAAGATTAAATTTCTATAAAAAAGATAAATTTTTAACAAAAAAATGAAATAGTTAAATTTTGAGTAAAAAAATTAATTTTCAATCAAAGAAATAAATTTTCAACCAAAAAGATTAGTTTCTTACCAAAAGGATTGATTTTAAACAAAGCTCATGAATTTTCAAATAAATTTTGCATTTTTTAAGGAATTTTCAACCTAACAGTTAAATTTTTAAACAAGGAAATTATTTTTTAACTAAAATGATGAATCCTGAACCAAAAAAAAAAATGAATTTTTATCCCAATAGTTGATTTTTCAACCAAAAAAATGAATTTCTAACAAAAAAATTAAACTTTCAACCGAACAGATGAATTTTCAACAAAGAAGATTAAATGTGTATAAAAAAGATAAATTTTTGACAAAAAATAGAATAGTTAAATTTTGAGTTGCAAAAATTAATTTTCAATAAAAAAAACTAATTTTTAATCAAAGAAATACATTTTTAAAAAAGCACATGAATTTTCATCAAAATTTTGCATTTTTGAAGGAATTTTTAACCTCATAGTTAAATTTTCAAGCAAAAAAATTATTTTTCAACCAAAAAGGCGAATTAGTCGCCAAGAAGATCGCAAAAGACAAAGTTTTAAGAAAATACTAATCTTTTTTATATAAAACTAATCTTTTTAGTAAAAAATCATTTCTTTGATGGAAAATTAGTTTTTTGATTGAAAATTAATTTAAATTTAACTATTAGGTCGAAAATTTCTTTAAAAATGCAAAATTTTGTTTAAAATTCATCTGTTCTTTTGAAAATTTAACTTTTTTGTTGGAAATTCATTTTTTGGGTTGAAAAATCAACCATTGGGTTAAAAATTCATTTTTTTGGTTCAGGATTCATCATTTTAGGTAAAAAATAATTTCTTTGCTTAAAAATTTAACTGTTGGGTTGAAAAATAATTTTAAAATGCAAATTTTTGTTGGAATTTCATGTGCTTTGTTTAAAATTAATCTTTTTGGTAAAAAACTAATCTTTTTGGTTGAAAATTTATTTCTTTGATTGAAAAGTAATTTTTTAACTCAAAATTTAACTATTTTATTTTTTTATCAAAAATTTATCTTTTTTTATAGACCAAAAACAATTCATTTATTTTGTAGAAAAATTAAACTATTTTTTTTTTAAATTCATTTTTTATAGTTGAGAACTAATTTTTTAAACTGTAACTGTAACTGTAAATAAATAAAAAAATAATAATAAGAACAACTGTAACTCCATTTAGGTTGAAAATTTATCTTTTTTTTTTAAATTGATCTTTTTTGGTAGAAAATGAATCTTCTTGGTTGGAAATTCATTCTTTTGTTAAAGATTCCTAATTTTAGTTGAAAATTCATTTCTTTGGTTACATATTGAACTATTTCGTTGAAAATTTTCTTTTGTGATAGAATATTTATTTTTTTGATTGAAAATTAATCTATTTAGTTACAAATTGTTTTTTATGGATAAAATTTAATTTTTTCAAACTGTAAATATAACTATTTCATTTTGGGTTGAAAAGTGATATTTTTCAGTTGAAAATTCATCTTTTCAGGTAAAAAATGAATCTTCTTGATTGGAAATTTATTTAAACACTATTCAATTTTAAAAATGTGTAAATAGAATTTTTCAAATTTGGATCCTTTTGATGATTAAAAGTCAAGTTTCCAATTCTAAATTTTCGAAATTGAAGCAATTTCGAATATAATCATTAAAAAATAAATTTTTTTAATTGTAAAAGTTGAAAAACTTGCATAATTTTTAATTTTTTGAATTAAATACTCTTCAATTCCAAAGATGCATAAATAAAAATTTCTTAATTTAGATGATTTTGAACATTATAAATCAAGTTTTCAATCCTAAATCTTTCACTTTGAAGAAATTTCGAACGTAAATCATCAAAATTTAAAGAAATTTTTTCATTTTGAATTGTCGAAATTAAAAAGGCTTCAATTTTGAAGATTTACAATTATAAACTCTTTAATTTTAAAGATGTATAAATACAAATTCTTAAAATTTGATGATCCAAATTGAAGAAATTTAAATTGCAAATCATCAGAGTTGATAAAAATTACAGAATTTTGAAGATTTACAATTTAAATATCTACAATTTTTAACAGTTACAATTGAAAACTGTTCAATTCTAAAGTATAAATAAAACTTCTTAATTTTTGACAATTAAAAATTCTTCAGGTTAATCTATTTGCAATTCAAAATTCTTCAATTTTGAATATTTGCAATTTCGTAAAAAAAATCAAAAGACAAAAACAGTGAAGAAATGAATTTCAAGATTATAATTATAAATTCTCACGAATTCTCTGCGCCGTCAATTCTGTAAAACTAAATTTTCAAATAAGTAATTTTATTTTATGATAAAATTTATTTCTAAACTTTTCTAAAAATTATGGGTAAAAAAGATTTTAATTTCAAATGATTTTTTAATATTGAGAAATAATTCTCTTTTTGACATTTTGGTTACCAGTAAAAAAAATTTTAATGATTTTTTAGGATAAAAGTTAACTTTTAAAAGAAATTTAGGAAAATTTTAAAACATTTCAAAAGATTTTTAAAAACTTCGAGAAAAATTTGAAAGATTTAAGGGCAAGATGAACTTAAGAAAATTCGATGACTTCTCATCCGTAGGAAAATTAGATTAAAAATCGAATATATAATATATTTTGAATAAATTTTTTATAAACTTTATTACTTATTTCATATAATTAAAAAAAAATTCTTTAATTTAGGAAAGAATAGTTTAATTTTTTCAACTTTTTTGTTTTAACTTAAGCATCTTGCACAATACAAGCAAAAAATTGCAGAATAATAATGATAAGATGGTGCAATTCTTCAAGAAATTATCTTGACAATGAGCCCCAGAACACCTAAAAACGTTTATTATTTCAGACGTCATTTAAATTTTAAGAAAACATTACGATTACAATTTTTACAATATATTCGTAAAAAATGTATAAAATTATTTTATATTCGGCTCGTTTATAAAGAATTGTGAAGAAACTTGAGTTTGTCAAAGTAGAAAAACGAATATTGAAAAAAAAAATTGTAAGTCTATATGTTTAATTTTAATTTTTGTTTCCTCGTATTTACTTTTTAGTTTAATTTTAATTTTTATTTATTTAAATTTAAATTCTAATCGGTTCTCAGTAATCTGTAACTTTCATTTAAATATACGATTTTATCGCAAACTGAGAACGAAATTAAAAAAATTAATATTAAAAGATTCATAAAAATATGTCGATTTTTTAATTTGAAAGGTATTAAAAGGAAAAAGCTTCATTCGAAAAAACGCAGCATACGAAAAAAAATCCAATTTTACAATTTTCTTCTCGCAAACTCACGTCCAATCTTTTTTTAGTTTTTGGAAGACTTTTTCAAAATATAGTTTTCAAAGTCGTATCATTTTAAGTTGGAAATTTCTGAAACTGAAAATGTTTACTGAAAATTTAATAATTCTAAAAAGCACTAAAAATTGCACCTTTTGAATAATTTGTATCTGACTAAAGGTTTGGTAAATAAAAAAAAAATTTTAAATAATACTAACATTTGAAATTATTTTCTAAAAATAAATTATTTAGGTCGTTCAAACCTCATGTTTTTTTATTCCCCTAAAATATAAATACATTTTTCTTATCAAGCCATCAAAATTATTTATTAAACCTATGCCTTTGATTAAAAAATACTTCTATTTATAATTTTTTTATTATTCGTCTTCGGCTTTATTTTTTATTTCATAACTTTGGTTACATATAACATAAATAAAATATTAAAATTTATGTAGGTACCACATGGTACCTACACGTTTTTTTTTTTGCCATACAAATATGTGAAATGATTTCAAATTACGACCAGAGATAGCGGGTTTATAATAAAAAGTTTCTAGAATCTTAATTAATTATACACTGAAATTTACCAAACGTTATTTCGTTTATTAGGAGAAAATGAAGATTATTTTTGGTGTCGTGCTCCTCAGCTTGGCGGTCTTCCCCAATTTTATTGGTAAATATAATAATATTATTTTTTATTATAGGAAATTCATTTCATTTTTGAAATTGTTCAAAAAATCTATAAAATAGTTTGAAATATTGATGAAAATTTAAATATAACAAATTTTAAAACAGAAACCAATGTGTCATCTGCTCATTATTGTGATGACTCATCGTGGCATGAGCCACTATTAATAGAAAGCTCTATTTTTTATTTGGGGGGGGGGGGGTAAATTTTGTTGAAATAAACCTGAAGTGGTGAATGATTGAGATAAATTCTTTATCTTGGCACATATATTAACGTCTGTATAAATTCCAGAAAGAAGGTCTTATTCAGGAAACCATAACTGCATTTCTCTTAGAGCTAGAGCATTGTACTTTTCTTAGATTTTTAGCAAATTTTGTTCACTTCAACTTACTAATTGACAATTTTCAACCGAGATGCAGAGGAACTGAGTAATTTTAGGAAAAGTGAAGTGAAATTTTTTTTTACTTCAGAAAGGAAGGCCAGATTCAGGAAACCATAACTGCATTTCTCTTAGAGCTAGAGCATTGTACTTTTCTTAGATTTTCAGGAAATTTCGTTTACTTTAACTTATTTATCTACAATTTTCAACCGAGATGCAGAGGAGCTGAGTAATTTTAGGAAAAGTGAATTGAACATTTTTTTACTACAGAAAGGAAGGCCAGATTCAGGAAACCGTAACTGCATTTCTCTTAGAGCTAGAGCATTGCACTTTTCTTAGATTTTCAGGAAATTCCGTCTACTTCAACTTATTTATTGACAACTTTCAACCAAGATGCAGAGGAACTGAAAATTTTTATAAAAACTGAAGTGAGATTTTTTTTTGCAAAAAAAAGAATGCCTTCTTCAGGAAACCATAACTGAATTTCTCTTAGAGCTAGAGCATTGTACTTTTCTTAGATTTTGAGGAAATTCTGTCGAATTCAACTTATTTATTGAAAATTTGCAACCGAGATGCAGAGGAACTGAAAATTTTCAGAAAAACTGAAGTGAAATTTTTTTGCAAAAAAAAAGAAAGTCTTCTTCAGGAAACCATAACTGCATTTCTCTTAGAGCTAGAGCATTGTACTTTTCTTAGATTTTCAGGAAATTTCTTCTGCTTCAACTTATTTATTGACAACTTTCAACCGAGATGCAGAGGAACTGAAAATTTTCAGAAAAACTGAAGTGAAATTTTTTTGCAAAAAAAAGAATGCCTTCTTCAGGAAACCATAACTGCATTTCTCTTAGAGCTAGAGCATTGTACTTTTCTTATATTTTTAGGAAATTCCGTCTACTTCAACTTATTTATTGACAATTTCCAACCGAGGTGCAGAGGAGCTAAGTGATTTCAGGAAAACTAAAGTGAAATTTTGTTTACTTCAGAAAAGAAGATCTTATTCAGGAAACCATAACTGAATTTCTCTTAGAGCTAGAGCATTGTACTTTTTTTAGATTTTCCGGAAATTCCGTCTACTTTAACGTATTTATTAGCAATTCTCAGCCGAGATGCAGAGGAGCTGAGTAATTTCAGGAAAACTGAAGAGAAATTTTTTTTACTTCAGAAAAGAAGGCCTTATTCAGGAAACCATAGCTGCATTTCTCTTAGAGCTAGAGCATTGTACTTTTCTTAGATTTCCAGGAAATTCCTTCTACTTCAACTTATTAATTCACAATTTTCAACTGAGGTGCAGAGGATCTGAGTAATTTTAGGAAAACTGAAGTGAATTTTTCTTTACTTCAGAAAAGAAGGCCTTATTCAGGAAACATAGCTGCATTTCTCTTAGAGCTAGAGCATTGTACTTTTTTCAGATTTTCA
>CAKNYM010049824.1:75473-98282 GCA_932195095.1 Andricus curvator
GTTTGAGGGAGTGCTTATTGAAACCAGGCCCCAAATGTGTATAATATGGTTGAATATCATTTGGAGTCTCTGATATATTAAGTAACGCTGTTTTAGTTGAATCACTTACTGGTTCACCCAGTCAAAGTCGGAAAATCACTGGTTCACCAAATAATTTAAAATACTGATTCACCAGTGACAATTTCACTGGTTGAGTCTAAGAGAGTTCTTATTGCAGCTAGGACCCAAATATATTTAATATAGTTAAATCGATCATTTGGATACTCTGGTATATTCATCAACGCTGTTTTAGTTGAGTCATTTACTGGGTCACCCACTCAATGCCGGCAAATCACTGGTTCAACAGATAATTTAAAATACTGATTCACCAGTGATAATTTCACTGGTTCAGTCTAAGAGAGTGCTTATTGCAGCCAGGCCCCAAATACGTTGAATCGATTACTGGTTCACCCAGTCAAAATCGGAAGATCACTGGTTCACCAGTGATAATTCAAAATTCTCATTCAACCAATGACAATTACACTGGTTCAGTTTAAGAGAGTGTTTATTACAGCCAGGTCCCAAATATCTATAATATGGTTGAATCTATCATTGGGTGTCTCTGGTATATTCAGTAACGCTGTTTTAGTCGAGGCACTTACTGGTTCGTCCAGTCACAGTCAGCAAATCACGGGTTCACCAGTGATAATTCAAAATACTGTTTCACCAGTGATAATTTCACTGGTTCAGTCTAAGAGAGTTCTTATTGCAGCTGGGACCCAAATATATTTAATATAGTTAAATCTATCATTTGGAGTCTCTGGTATATTCAGTAACGCTGTTTAAGTTGAATCACTTACTGGTGCACCCAGTAAAAGTGGAAAAATCACTGGTTCACCAGTGATAATTCAAAATACTGATTCACCAGTGACAGTTCCACTAATCCAGTTTAAGGGAGTGCTTATTGCAGCCAGGCCTCAAATATGTTTAACGTGGTTGAATCTATCATTTGGAGTCTTTAGTATATTCAGTAACGCTGTTTTAGTTGAGTAACTTACTGTTCACCCAGTCAAAATCAGAAAATCACTGGTTCACCAGTGATAATTGTAAGTGCTTATTCACCATTGATAATTTCACTGGTTCAGTTTAAGAGAGTGCTTATTGCAGCCATGTCCCAAATATGTTGAATTGATTACTAGTTCACGCAGTCAAAGTCGGAAGATCACTGGTTCACCAGTGATAATTAAAAATTCTCATTCAACCAATGAAAATTTCACTGGTGCAGTTTGATTCGCAATTTAAAATCAGTCATTCATTGGTTTTATTTTGAAACTCAACTAGGAAAATAATTAAGCCTGAGCGGATTTAATAGCCCAGGAATAATTAATGGAAAATACTTAAAGTACAGAATTGACTTTATACCAATTTCACTGGTTCAATTCAAGAAAGTGCTTATTACAGCCAGGCCCAAAATATGTTTAATATGGTTGAATCTATCATTCGGAGTCGCTGGTATATTCAGTAATGCTCTTTTAGTTTGGTCACTTACTGGTTCGCCCAGTCACAGTCGGCAAATCACGGGTTCACCAGTGATAATTCGAAATACTGATTCACCAGTGACAATTTCTCTGCTCTGGTTTAAGAGAGTGCTTATTACATCCAAGTCCAAATATCTATAATATGGTTGAATCTATTATTTGTTGTCTCTGGTATATTCATTAACGCTCTTTTGGTTTGGTCGCTTACTGGTTCGCCCAGTCACAGTCGGCAAATCACGGGTTCACCAGTGATAATTCGAAATACTGATTCACCAGTGACAAGTTCTCTCTTTCAGTTTAAGAGAGTGCTCATTGCATCAAGGTCCCAAATATGTTGAAATGATTACTAGTTCACGCAGTCAAAGTCGGAAGATCACTGGTTCACCCGTGATAATTAAAAATACTCATTCAACCAATGACAATTTCACTGGTCCAGTTCAATTCGCAATCGAAAATCACTCATTCATTGGTTTTATTTTGAAACTCAACTAGGAGAATAATTAAGCGTGAGCGGATTGAATAGCCCAGGAATAATTAATGGAAAATACTCAAAGTAAAGAATTGACATTATACCAATTTCACTGGTTCAATTTAGGAAAGTGCTTATCACAGCCAGGCCCAAAATATGTTTAATATGGTTGAATCTATCATTTGGAGTCGCTGGTACATTCAGTAAGGCTGTTTAAGTTTAATCACTTACCGGTGCACCCAGTCAAAGTCGGAAAATCACTGGTTCACCAGTGATGATTCAAAATATTGATTCACCAGTGACAATTTCAATGATTCAGTTTGAGGGAGTGCTTATTGCAACCAGGCCCCAAACATCTATAATATGGTTGAATCTATCATTTGGAGTCTTTGGTACATTCCATAACGCTGTTTTAGTTGAGTCACTTACTGGTTCACCCAGTCAAAGTCAGAAAATCACTAGTTCTCCAGTGATGATTCAAAATACTGATTCACCAGTGACAATTTCTCTGGTTCAGTTTAAGAGATTGCTTATTGCAACCAGGCCCCAAATATCTATAATATGGTTCAATCTATTATTTTTTGTCTCTGGTATATTCAGTAAGGCTGTTTAAGTTGAATCACTTACTGGTGCACCCAGTCAAAGTCAGAAAATCACTGGTTCACCAGTGATAATTCAAAATACTGATTCACCAGTGACAAGTTCTCTGTTCCAGATTAAGAGAGTGCTTATTGCAGCCAGGTCCCAAATATGTTGAATTGATTACTAGTTCACGCAGTCAAAGTCGGAAGATCACTGATTCACCCGTGATAATTAAAAATTCTCATTCAATCAATAAAAAATACACTGGTCCAGTTTGATTCGCAATCCAAAATCACTCATTCATTGGTTTTATTTTGAAACTCAACTAGGAAAATAATTAAGCGTGAGCGGATTGAATAGCCCAATTTTGTTTAATAGAAAGTTCAACTATTCTTTTTTAATTTATCTTTTTGATTGAAAAATTCATCTGCTTTGGTAGAAATTTCTTTTTTTTTTATGAAAATGCAACTTTTTGGTTAAAAATGATTCTTCTTTGCTTGAGTTGAAAGTTTAACTATTTTGTTGAAAATTAATCTTTTTAAATTGAAAATTCAACTTCTTGGGTAAAAGTTAAACTACATTGTTAAAAAAAATTTTTTGATTGAAGGCTTATGTCATTGGTTAAAAATTTAACTGTTTGGTGAAAAAGTCTTGTTTTTTTGGTTTAAAACTAATTTTTAACTGAAAATGTAACTTTTCGATTTTTTCAAGATTGGTCTTTTTTAGTTGAAAATTCTCCATTTTTGGTAAAAAAAAAACTAATTTTCTTAGTTTGAAATTTCATTTTTGTTGGGTAAAAATGAATCATTTTCCTGGAAAAATAATTTTTTGCCAAAGTCATATTTTTCGTTTGAAAATTCAATTTTTGTAAAAAAAAATCTTCTTTTGGCTTGGAGGTTCAACAATTTATATACAATTTTCTTTCTTCAGTGAAAAATCTTTATTTGTTGAAAATTCGTCTTTTTGGTTTTAAAATTCTTTTTTTTTTGTATAAATTTCATCTTTTTTTATTGAAATATAAACTATGACACTTTTTGTTGGATCTTTTCAGGTTGACAATTCAACTATTATGTTAGAAATTTAATTATTTTGTTGAAAATTTAAGTATTTTTTTAAAAAGCCATCTTTTATAGTAGAAAAGACATTTTCTTCAAAATCAATTAATAATTTTGAAAATTTTAAACTTGTATCTGAAATCCTGAAAATGAAAAATTAGTCAAGGAAAAATCGGCGAATTTTGAAAAAAAAAGTTCTCGGACACCCCGGCTAATTCTACTAGCAATAACTAGCAAAACATTTTTGGAAACTAAAAATTACGTACAGTAAGAGGGTGGGGGTAGAAATATTTTGTTACAGTTTATTACAGGAGGGAGGGGGGGGGGTCTCAGATAGGGCTTATAATCCGTTGCGTAATTTAAGTACGGCTTCTTACTGGTTCACCCAGTCAACGTCGAAAAATCGCTGATTCACCAGTTATACTTTCAAATACTGATTCACCAGTGACAATTTCACTTGTTCAGTTTGAGAGATTGCTTATTCCAGCCAGACCCCAAATATGTTGAGTATGGTTGAATCCATCTAGTTTTTGGTATATTATTCAGTAACGCTCTTTTAATTGAATCACTTACTAGTTCAACCAGTTACAGTCGGGAAATCACTGGCTCACCAGTGATAATTCAAAATGCTGATTCACCAGTGACAATTTCACTGGTTCAGTTTAAAAGAGTATTTATTACAGCCAGGTCTCATTTGTTGTCTCTAGTATATTCATCAACGCTATTTTAGTTGGGTCACTTACTGGTTCGCCCAGTCACAGTCAGCAAATTACGGGTTCGCCAGTGATAATTCGAAATACTGATTCACCAGTTACAATTTCACTGGTTTAGTTGAAGAGAGTGATTATTGCAGCTAAGACCCAAATATATTTAATATGGTTAAATCTATTATTTGGAGTCTCTGGTATATTCAGCAACGCTGTTTTAGTTGAATTGATTACTAGTTCACCCAGTCATTGACGGAAAATCACTGGTTCACCAGTGATACTTCAAAATACTGATTCACCAGTGATAATTTCACTGGTTCAGTCTAAGAGAGTGTTTATTGCAGCCAGGTCCCAAATATGTTGAGTATGGTTGAATCCATCTAGTTTCTGATATATTATTCAGTAAGGCTCTTTTAGTTGAATCACTTATTAGTTCAACCAGTTACTGTAGGAAAGTCACTGGTTCACCAGTGATAATTCAAAATGCTGATTCACTAGTGACAATTTCACTGGTTCAGTCTAAGAGAGTGTTTATTACAGCCAGGTCCCAAATATCTATAATATAGCTGAATCTATCATTTGGTGTCTCTGGTATATTCAATAACGCTATTTTAGTTGAGGCACTTACTGGTTCGCCCAGTCACAGTCGACAAATTACGGGTTCACCAGTGAAAATTCGAAATACTGATTCACCAGTTACAATTTCACTGGTTTAGTTGAAGAGAGTGATTATTGCAGCTAGGACCAAAATATATTTGTATCCCATTAAGCCATTTCCCTTTCAGGGTAGGCGTGACACTACCCGATTCGGGTAGTGTTTCTAGGTGGATAGTTTTCTTGTAGTTATAAATAACTACAAGTGTGGGCTCATTTGGAGTCTCTGGTATATTCAGCAACGCTGTTTTAGTTGAGTAACTTACTGGTTCACCCAGTCATTGACGGAAAATCACTGGTTCACCAGTGATACTTCAGAGTGTTGATTCACCAATGATAATTTCACTGGTTCAGTCTAAGAGAGTGCTTATTGCAGCCAGGTCCCAAATATGTTGAGTATGGTTGAATCCATCTAGTTTCTGATATATTATTCAGTAACGCTCTTTTAGTTGAATCACTTACTAGTTCACCCAGTTACTGTCGGAAAATCACAGGTTCACCAGTGATAATTCAAAATGCTGATTCACCAGTGACAATTTCACTGGTTCAGTTTAAGAGAGTGTTTATTACAGCCAGGTCCCAAATATCTATAATATGGCTGAATCTATCATTTGGTGTCTCTGGTATATTCAATAACGCTATTTTAGTTGAGGCACTTACTGGTTCGCCCAGTCACAGTCGACAAATTACGGGTTCATCAGCGATAATTCAAAATACTGATTCACCAGTTACAATTTCACTGGTTTAGTTGAAGAGAGTGATTATTGCAGCTAGGACCCAAATATATTTAATATAGTTAAATCGATCATTTGGAGTCTCTGGTATATTCAGCAACGCTGTTTTAGTTGAGTAACTTACTGGTTCACCCAGTCAATGCCGGCAAATCACTGGTTCACCAGATAATTCAAAATACTGATTCATCAGTGATAATTTCACTGGTTCAGTCAAAGAGAGTGTTTATTGCAAGGCCTCAAATATGTTGAGTTGATTACTGGTTGACCCAGTCAAAATCGGAAGATCACTGGTTCACCAGTGATAATTCAAAATTCTCATTCAACCAATGACAATTTCACTGGTCCAATTTAATTCGCAATCCATAATCACTCATTCATTGGTTTTATTTTGAAACTCAACTAGGAAAATAATTAAGCCTGAGCGGATTGAATATCGCGCAGAAACAATTAATGGAAAATACTCAAAGTAAAGAATTGACTTTATTTTTAATTAGGCCCTTCTCATTGGTATATTTCGACCTGCGAATAATGAAAATTAAGGACATAGAAAATCCAAGTCACGTTTTAGGTTCTTTGCAGCACTCAATCCGATTAGGCTGACAATGGCTTTTCCCTAATGAATTACCTCCATAAATAATGAAGTATCAGCTTATTTCTGTACCAAAGTAAGCTACTACTATTGTCAAAGGACCTAAACATACTTTGTGCTCTATTTTACCGATTTTTTATGAAATATATCGCTTAAGAGGATTGTCAGTGATGCTTAAATTTAATATCGGACAAGGATCGAAGGCATTTCCTCCGACCTCTAACTTCATAAAACTGCAGGGTAGCTACGTCAACAGCTCGTATTTCGTGTACTCGTGTGTGCACTTAAATTTATGGGGACACTGCCCTAAGGTATACTTTAGCACTTCCTCTCCTCGGTGCGACCAATGTCGGGCAGTAAATAACTTTTTTGCAAAAGTTGCACGTCACGTCAGAAATTTCAAAGCCATCGATATTTACGGCATTTATGGAATATGAAATTCAAATTTTCGATTTATGTCTTCAATATAAAAGAAGCAGAGCTTAGTAGGAGAGCGTCCATATTTGGGTTGTCAAACAAAATTTTCTCGAATTTTCATGCATATCGTACCCAAATTTGTTCGAATCCACACAAAAATAAATGCATTTGGAAAAAAAATTATATTTAGAGGTTCCGCAAATCCCATGAAATTTAAGACGTATTTCCCATAAGAAAAAAGATGTTTTTGTAAATTTTGTTCAGAATCGTTAATATTAGGTGAATCGAATTGGAACTCCACATGTCTTTTCACAATTAGCCATAGAATATGAATCAGAAATTATTTTTCAAATATGACCCCCATAATTATGTTTCATAGAGTCCCAAAAAAAACCCATACGTAAAAAATTGGTTTTGCGAGTTTTTGGCGCTAATTATTATTTTTTGTTGGGTTTTTAAATACGAATTGTTTGTAATATATGAAATACTACTTTATACTAATAATTAGTTGTTTAAATAAATTATTTAAACAATTTATCATTGTTTTTAGAAATTTTCTCTGAGAATAGAGATAGAAAGTCGCGGTTTTTTCAAAAAATTTCCGCTTTTGTCCAATTTTCAATTAAAGTGAGGTAATACTTAATCAATGGTTATAAACATAATTGTTTAAACAATGTATTATCGTTGTTAATAATATTCTCTTTGGATAACGCTAGAAATTGTGGTTTTTTCTGAAACTTTCAACTTTTTGTCTACTTTTCTCATGAAATCAGTTAATATTTTATTCAATTTAGCAAAAATAATTATTTAAATAAATTATTATTGTTTATGACTATCATCTTCTATATTAATACTAGAAAGTCCCAGTTTTTTCTGAATTTGTTTACTTTTTGTAAACTTTTCAATTGGAGTGAAGTGATAATTAATTCAAGTTGACAAAAATAATTGTTTAAACAATTTATTATCATTTTTAATAATATTCTCTTTGATTAATGGAAGAAAGTTGCGTTTTTTTCTGAAATTTTTAAGTATTTGTGTATTGGTTACCTGGAGTGACAATTATTTGAATTTAACAACAGCCAACAGCCATACCACGCTGAAAAAAACAGTTCTCGTCAGATCACTGAAGTTAAGCAGCGTTGGGCGTGGTTAGTACTTGGATGGGTGACCATTCGAGAAAACTGAGTGCTGTTGGCACATCGTGGGTGTGGTGAGCCGACACTTGTAGTTATTTTACTACAAGCTATCCACCTAGAAACACTACCCGAATCGGGTAGTGTCACGCCTACCCTGAAAGGGAAATGGCTTAATGGTATAACAAAACTAATTGTATTTTATGCATTTTCGACAAAATTGAGTGCGAAGCACGAGATACGTGATAAGAATGTATTCGTTGAAGCCGAAGGAGCTTTAACAAAAGAGAATTTACAATCACCAAATTAAAGTTGCCGATGCTCTTACTTCTAATTTTAAAAGGCCTGCGCACAAATGTGGAGGAAATACAAATACCGAGCGCGTAGCGCGAGATACGTGATGAGGATGTGTTCTTTAAAGCCGACGGGGCTTTAACAAAAGAGAATTCACAATCACAAAATTAAATTTGTCAATGATCTGACCTTTAATTTTAAAAGGCCTGCCCACAAATGTGGGGGAAATACAAATACGATGCGCGAGATACGTGACGAGAATGTGTTCTTTAAAGCCAAAGGAGCTTCAGCAAAAGAGAATTCACAATCACCAAATTAAAGCTGTCGATGCTCTGACCTTTAATTTTGAAAGGCCCGCGCACAAATCTGGAGGAAATACGATTATCGAGCGCGTAGCGCGAGATACGTGATGAGCATGTGTTCGTTACAGCCGAAAGAGCTTCAACAAAAGAGAATTCATAATCACCAAATTGAAGTTGTCGATGCTCTGACCCTTAATTTTAAAAGGCCTGCGCACAAATCTGGGGGAAATACGATTATCGAGCGCGTAGCGCGAGATACGTGATGAGCATGTGTTCGTTCAAACCGAAGGAGCTTTAACAAAAGAGAATTCACAATTTTTAACTTTGTATCGTAATTTTCTATTAGACTATAGTTAGAAAGTCGCGATTATTTCTGAATTTTTCAAATTGTTTTAAATTTTACAGTTAGAGCGAGGAAAAAGTCAATAACATAAATAATTGTTTAAACCATTCATTATTATTTATCACAATATTCCCATAGCATAATGCTAGAAAGTTGCAGTTTTTTCTATTTTTTTCCCCTTTTTTTGACTTTTAAATTAGATTGAGGTTATAATTTATTCAGTTTGAAAAACACTTGTTTAAACAATTTATTATTATTTTTAATAATATGCTCTTTGAATAATGCTAGAAAGTTGCGGTATTTTCTGAAATATTCAACTTTTTCTCTAAATTTCACTCAGAATAATTTAATAATTAATGAAATTCAGTAAACATAATTGTTTAAACAAAGCATTATTGTTGATAAGTATCTTCCCATACATTCATGTTAGATAGCTGCGATCTTTTCTGAAATCTTGAACTTTGTATTCAATGATCAATCAGTAAGGTAATAATTATTGCAAGTTAACAAAAATAATTGTTCAAACAATTCATTATTGTTCACAACTATCTTCGGTTATATAATTGTTTGAGAGTCGCGGTTTTTTCCTAATTTTTCAACTTTTTTTCGACTTTTCACTGAGAGTGAGACAATAATAAATTTAACTTAACATAAATAATTGTTCAAACCACTTATTATTATTTAAAACAAATTTCTCTTGGAATAATGCTAGAAAATTGCAGTTCTTTTTAAAATTTTCCATTGTTTGTCCGGTTGAAAATTACATTGAGTTTATAGCTAATTCAGGTCAAAAAACAATTGTTTAAACAATTTATTGTTATTTTCAATAATATTCTCTTTGAATAAGGCTAAAAAGTAGCGGTTTTTTTATATTTAACTTTTTCTCCACTTTTTATCAAGAACGAGATAATAATTATTCAAAGTACACAAACATAATTGTTTAAACAAATTATTATTGTTTATAACTATCTTGTCCTACAGTAATGCTAGACAGTTACGGTTTTTTTCTGAAATTTTCCACTTTTTATATACTTTTTACATAGAACGATATAATAAATATTACAATTTAACAAAACTAATTGCTTAAACAAATTAATATTGTTTACAACTATTTCCTCTTATAATAATGCTAAATAGTTGCGATTTTTTCTGAAATTTTTAACTTTTTTGTCCACTTGTTACTCAGTGAGATAATAATTAATGTAAGTTAACAAACATAATTGTTTAAACAATTAATGATTGTTTATAACTATTTTCTCTCAGAAGAATATTTCAAACATATGTTTTATTTCAGAAAAATATGTTTACAAAAAAGAGATTGTTTAAAAAATTATTCTCTCTAATGTAGGTGAAGATAGTTATAAACAATAAAATAAAAGAATAAAAAATATTTTTCATTCTTAACATTTATATTGCGAAATTTTTTCTTTTTAGCATTTTGATTGAGTTGAAGGTGAGATCTTTTCATTTTTTATATTTTCACTAAATTGGAATAGGGTAATTTTTTAAAAACATTTTTATTGATTTTTAAGGGAGGAAATTTTGATTTTCAATTTTTTTTCTGAATTGGAAGAGCGACCTTTTTTTCGTTTTTAAGATTTTTAACGTCATGGAAGATAGGAAATGTTGTTTTTCAATTTTTTCTAAACTGGAAGAGGCCCATTTTTTTTAAATATTTTTATTAACTAAATGGGGGAAATTTTTGTATTTTTGAGATTTATATGAAAGATGGGAAATTTTTATTTTCAATTTTGTACTGAATTGTAAGAATTGTTTGAATTAAAAATTTCTGAATTCAAATTTTTTTAAGCTTTAATTTTAAAAGATTAAAATTCAAGAAAGTTCCACTTTGAGTGCTTTAATTTGCAGTTCAGTTTTGAAAATTTTCAATCAAAAACATTTTATTTGTTGAATTACCCCTTAAGTAGAAGAAGTAAATGTATAGTCAGACAATCTAAAAGGAGGAATTTTTGAACATAATAGTTGAATTTTCGACCAAAAAAGATGACTAACAAAATAGCTAAATTTTCAATAAAATAATTTAACATTCAAAAAAATAGTCAAATTTTTAACAAATACCTGAAGTTTTAACCTACGAAGATACATTTTCAACCAAAAAGATGAATTTTCAAAAAAAGATTAATTTTCTACCAAAACACGAATTTTCAACAAAATAAAATAATTTTTAATCAAATAGTGCAGGTTTCAGCTCAAAAAGATAAATTTTTAACAAAAAATTGAATAATTGAATCTTGATTTAAAATAATTAATTTACGAACAAAAAAACAATTTTTTAACAAAATTGTTACATTTTCAACAGAAGAGATGAATCTTCAACCAAAAAAATGAATTCTTGGAAAAAGAGTAATATTTGATATCTTTCCCAAAAAATATTTTAATTTTCAGTAAAAAACAGGTGAATGAAACCAAAAAATATGAATATTAAAAAAAATAGCTGAATCCTGAACAAAAACAAATTAATTTTTAAACAAAAAAGAGGAATTTTCAACAAAATATTTGAATTTTCGTCCAAGAAATATTTCTTATCAATAAAGATAAAAAATTTCATCTAAATGAATTTTTAACAAAAAAAACTCAATTTCCAACCAAAATGTTTTATTTGAAATTTATTTTATTTTTCATTCCAAAAAATTATTTTAAAACTAAAAAAATGAATTTTCAACCCAAAAATTTTAATTTTCTGCCAAAATAATTGAATTTCTAACCCAAAAAAGACGGAATTTTAATTTCAGTTAAAACATTATTTTTCAATAAAATAGTCGAATCAATAAAAGTTAATAAATAATTTGTTATTTTAAAAGAAATTTTCATAAACAAATATCCATATCAGATATTTTTTATGGAATAAATAAAGTTTCTTCTATGCATTCGATCATACTTTGCTTGGAAATGAAACCTCAGGAGCATATTTAGTTACGAAATAAAAGTTAATAATTGTTTAAACTACCTTAATTAACAAATGCACAATTTGGCTATTTTTCGAGGTAAAAACTTGATTTTTTCGATGCAATTAACTTGAAATGAGTAACTTCTAAATTTTTTAAGAACATTTTGATGACAGTAAACAATTTACTATTGTAAAAAACAATTTTTTAAACAAATTTTTATCATTCTATGTATTTATTTTTTAATAATGTTTAATGATTAATTTTTTTTTCAAATTAATTAACAGCCAGTTATTTAGCAATGCTTTTTTGCTATAAATCGATAACATTTCATAATTGTTCAAGCAAGCTTAATTAACAAATGCATTATTTGGCTATTTTTCAGCATATAAACTTGTTTTTGTGTAATCAACTGTTAATAACACATTTTTTAACTTTTTTTGATAGTTCGATAACCAATTTTTCTCGGCTAATTCATTTGTAAAATAAATTTTTTTTTCTTGTGGAATATAATTAAAATTACTTAGCAATAATTCCTTACCATAAGTTGATAAAAATGGATGATTTATTAAGCTACGTTAATTAAATTGTTAATAAAAATAAAAATAGTGGATCATTATCGAACTATCAAAACAAGTTAAAAAATGTGTTATTGACAGTTGATTACACAAAAAATAGTTTAAATGCTGAAAAATAGCCAAATAATGCATCTGTCAATTCCGTGAAAAAAGCGCTGTTTTATTCATAAATACATAAAATGATAACAATTTTTTTAAACAATTGTTGTTTACAATAATAAATTATTTACTGTCATCAAAATGTTCTTTAAAATTCAGAAGTTAGTTACGTAAAGGTAATTGCATCGAAAAAATCAAGTTTGTACCTCGAAAAATATCCAAATAGTGAATTTGTTAATTAAGGTAGTTTAAACAATTATTAACTTTTATTTGCTGACCAAGAAAGATAAATTATAAACAAAAAAGTTGAATTTTCAGCTAAAAACGATATTTTTCAAACTAAAAATGGAATACTTTAATTAAAATTTGTTTTAAATTAATTAGAATAAACGAATTTTCAATCAGGTGAATTCAACCAAAAAATACGATTTTTTAACCAAATAATTTTCAACCAACATAAATGCATTTTCAACAAAATAGTAGAGTTTTCAATTATTTCAAAATAGCTTTTTTTTAATAAAAATTCAACTATTATGTTTTTGGTTGAAAATTTACCTGTATTAATTGAAAGATATTTTTTTTTAAAAAGTTTTCTCTTTTTTAAAAGAAAATTTATCTATTTGGTTGTCAACTCAACTAATTGGTTGAAAATTAATTTTTTCCTTTTGATTTTTCATCACTTGAATCACTGAAAATGAAATTTTTGCATGAAAATCGATCTTTTTTTAGTAGAACTTTAATAAATTAATGGATTGAAATTCCGTCTTTTTGGGTTAAAAATTCAATTATTTTGGTAGAAAATTAAAATTTTTGGTTTAAAAATTCAACTTTTTTTTGTAGAAAATTCAGTTTTTTAGCTTTAAAATAATTTTTTTTAATGAAAAATAAAATAAATTCCAAACAAAACATTTTGGTTGGAAATTGAGTTTTTTTTTGTTAAAAATTCATTTGGATGATTTTTTTTTTAATTAATCTGTTCTGATTCAGGATTCAGCCAGTTTTTTTTTAATATTCGTATTTTTTGGTTTGATTCACCCGTTTTTTACTGAAAATTAAAATATTTTTTTTTAAAGATATCAACTATTACACTTTTTTCAAGAATTTATTTTTTTTTGTTGAAGATCTATCTGTTCGATTGAAAATGTAACAATTTTGTTAAAAAATTGTTTTTTTTGTAAATCAATTGTTTTAAACCAAGATTTAATTATCCAATTTTTTGTTAAAAATGTTTTTTTTTCAGTTGAAACCTGAACTATGTCATTGAAAATTACTTTATTTTGTTGAAAATTTGTGTTTTGGTAGAAAATTAATCTTCTTTTTTTGAAAATTCATCTTTTTGGTTGAAAATTCATCTTTTTAGGTTAAAACTTTAGCTATTTGTGAAAATTCAACTATTTTGTTGAAAATTCTTCCTTTTAGATTGATAATTTATCTTTTATGGTAGAAAAGTCATCTTTCTCGGTTGAAAATTCATCTCTCTTGGCTTAAAATGAACTTTTTCGTCGAAAATTCAACTGTCTCCTAAAAAATTCGTCAACAAAAATCGGGTTTTCTGGTAAGATGGGTATTGTCTGACTATACATTTACTTCTTCTACTTAAGGGCTTATTCAAAAACTAAAATGTTTTTTATTTGAAATTTTAAAAACTCAACTGCAAATTAAAGCACTCAGAGTGGAACTCTCTTCAATTTTAAACTTTTAAACTTCAAGCTTAAAAAATTTGAATTCAGAAATTTTTAATTCAAACAATTCTTACAATTCAGTAAAAACTTCAGCTATTTGTTAAAAAATTTAACTATTTTGTTGAATGTTTAATTATTTTATTGAAAATTGAACTATTTTGCTAGAGTCATCTTTTTTGGTCGAAAATTCAACTATTTTGTTGAATATTCTTCCTTTTAGATTGATAATTTATCTTTTATGGTAGAAAAGTCATCTTTCTCGGTTGAAAATTCATCTCTCTTGGCTTGAAATGAACTTTTTCGTCGCAAAATTCAACTTTCTTCTAAAAAATTCGTCAACAAATATCGGGTTTTCTGGTAAGAAGGGTATTGTCTGACTATACATTTACTTCTTCTACTTAAGGGCTTATTCAAAAACTAAAATGTTTTTTATTTGAAATTTTAAAAACTCAACTGCAAATTAAAGCACTCAGAGTGGAACTCTCTTAAATTTTAAACTTTTAAACTTCAAGCTTAAAAAATTTGAATTCAGAAATTTTTAATTGAAACAATTCTTACAATTCAGTAAAAACTTCAGCTATTTGTTTAAAAATTTAACTATTTTGTTGAATGTTTAATTATTTTATTGAAAATTTAACTATTTTGCTAGAGTCATCTTTTTTGGTCGAAAATTCAACTATTTTGTTGAAAATTCTTCCTTTTAGATTGATAATTTATCTTTTATGGTAGAAAAGTCATCTTTCTCGGTTGAAAATTCATCTCTCTTGGCTTTAAATGAACTTTTTCGTCGAAAATTCAACTGTCTTCTAAAAAATTCGTCAACAAAAATCGGGTTTTCTGGTAAGAAGGGTATTGTCTGACTATACATTTACTTCTTCTACTTAAGGGCTTATTCAAAAACTAAAATGTTTTTTATTTGAAATTTTGAAAACTGAACTGCAAATTAAAGCACTCAAAGTGGAACTCTCTTAAATTTTAAACTTTTAAAATTCAAGCTTAAAAAAATTTGAATTCAGAAATTTTTAATTCAATCAATTCTTACAATTCAGTTAAAACTTCAGCTATTTGTTAAAAAATTGGACTATTTTGTTGAATGTTTAATTATTTTATTGAAAATTTAACTATTTTGCTAGTCATCTTTTTTGGTCGAAAATTCAACTATTTTGTTGAAAATTCTTCCTTTTAGATTGATCATTTATCTTTTATGGTAGAAAAGTCATTTTTCTCGGTTTAAAATTCATCTCTCTTGGCTTAAAATGAACTTTTTCGTCGAAAATTCAACTGTCTCCTAAAAAATTCGTCAACAAATATCGGGTTTTCTGGTAAGAAGGGTATTGTCTGACTATACATTTACTTCTTCTACTTAAGGGCTTATTCAAAAACTAAAATGTTTTTTATTTGAAATTTTGAAAACTGAACTGCAAATTAAAGCACTCAGAGTGGAACTCTCTTAAATTTTTAACTTTTAAAATTCAAGCTTAAAAAAATTTGAATTCAGAAATTTTTAATTCAAACATATTTTATTTATAAAATAATTAATTTTGAAAGATTTTTAAATTGGACTAATTTTGGTTTATTCAATTATAACAGTTTAAATCAATATATTTTCATTTCAGTAGACTCTTTTTTTAATTAAAGTGAAATGCATTTTTCCAGTGGAGTATATCCGGGCAATTCCAGGGTGTTTTTTTTTCTGAAAAGAATGCAAGCTAGGAAAGTACAACGACCACTGATCACTATTAGATTGAAATCTCCAGAGTGCAGAGAAAAATGCGACTTTCTCCTCGTTTTGCGAGAGTGAAAAATAGGCAGAAGGACGTGAAAAAAAGGCAGAAGGACGCGAAAAAAAGCCATATAGAGAGATCGCAGTCCCTTGGGAAATTTTGAGCTAGTACTAAATCCACGCCTATTTACGATCAAAACTTAATAATTTTTAAAATGATACCCAGCTGAATTTCAAACAAATGAAGTTAGTTTTCGTACTTTTTAACGACCACATAAATGAAATTTATTATGTGATGCAGTATAAACTTTTTTTAAATCTCTGGTTTTTATTTTCTTATTTCCAGTGTGGCCGTTTTAATCAAGGAAAAACTTTCCAGGTTTTTTTCCGGTTCTCAAAAATTTTGCACTGTCATTGCAATTGAAAAACTAAAATGTTTTTTATTATTTTTCTGGAATTAGGGATGACATTTGAATTTGAGTTCGAATTATTCACAATTTGAATCTTAAAAGAAAGGGAAGAAATTTTGGTATTTAATTTTTTTCCAAATTGGAAGAGTATTTTCAACATTTTTATTGAGTTTGAAACGAGAATTTTTTTTTAATTCTTAGAATGACATTTTATATTTGAAAGATTTTTATCGAGTTATGAAGGAGGAAATTTTCGTTTGTAATTTTTTCTTAATTGGAAAAGGCTCTTTTTTGTTTTTATAATTTTTATGGAGTTGGAAGGGATGAGATTTTTGTTATTTTTTATGTGAATTGGAAGAGGATTGTTTTTCTTTTCAACATTTTTATTGAGTTTGAGGGAACACATTTTTTTCTGAATTGTAAGTGGGAAATTTTTTTATTTTTAAGATTTATATTGAGCTGGAAGGGAGGAAATATTGGTTTAAGCTTTTTTATTTTCAAGATTTTTATATAGTTGGAAGCGAAGAAATTTTTATTATTAATTTTTTTCTGAATTGGAAAAGGCAATTTCTTCTTTTTATTATTTTTATTAAGTTGAAGGAAGAAATTTTTTTTTTACATTTATATTGAGTTCAGAGGTAGCAAATTTTGATTTTTAATTTTTCTGAATTGGAAGAGGGAAATTTTTTATTTTTAAGATTTTTATAGAATTGGAAGCGACGAAAGTTTGGTTATTTTTTCTGAATTGGAAGAGGCTATTTTTTCTTTTAAACATTTTCATTGAGTTTAAGGAAAGACATTTTTCTTTAATTTTTTTCTAAATTGGAGGAAAATTTTTTTATTTTAACATTTTTATTGACTTCGAAGGGAGCAAATTTTTGTTTTGAATTTTTTCTGAATTTGAAGAGGCCTTTTTTGTTTTTGTCATTTTTATTGACAAAAAAGGCCTTTTCGAATTCAGAGAAAATTCAAAACGAAAATTTGCTCCCTTCGAAGTCAATAAAAATGTTAAAAATATAAAAATTTTTCTCCTCCAATTTAGAAAAACAATTTTTTTAAAAGTCTTTCCTTAAACTCAATAAAAATGTTTAAAAGAAAAAATAGCCTCTTCCAATTCAGAAAAAAATAAGCAAACTTTCGTCACTTCCAACTCTATAAAAATCTTAAAACTAAAAAATTTTCCTCTTTCAATTCAGAAAAATTAAAAACCAAAATTTGCTACCTCTCAACTCAATATAAATGTAAAAAAAAAATTTCTTCCTTCAACTTAATAAAAATAATAAAAAGAAGAAGTTGCCTCTTCCAATTCAGAAAAAAATTAATAATAAAAATTTCGTCGCTTCCAACTATATAAAAATCTTAAAAATAAAAAAAGGGTTCCTCCCATAATTCAGAAAAACTTTTGAACCAAAATTTCCTCGTTTCCAGCTCAATATAAATCTTAAAAATAAAAAAATTTCCCACTTAAAATTCAGCAAAACTTTGAATAAAATATTGTTCCCTCAAACTCAATAAAAATGTTGAAAAGAAAAAAAAACCTCTGCCCATTCACAAAAAAAAATAACCAAAATGTCATCCCTTCCAACTCCATAAAAATTATAAAAACAAAAAAGAGCCTCTTCCAATTCGGAAAAAAATTAATAATAAAAATTTCGTTGCTTCCAACTAAAAAAAAATGTTAATACAAATTAAAAAAAGATCCTCCCTTAATTCAGAAAAAAATTTAAATCAAAATGTGTTCCCTCAAACTCGATAAAAATGTTGAAAAGAAAAAAAAGGCTCTTCAAATTCACAAAAAAAATAACCAAAATGTCATCCCTTCCAACTCCATAAAAATTATACAAACGAAAATTTTTTTTACTATTATATTACTATTTTCGATTATTATTATTATTTGAAAAGATTTCAATACATTTCAAACACAATGTAGAATTTTGAAAATGCCGAACACAAAATTGATAAGCTATATAAACACTTCAAAAGGTTTTAAATGAATCGAAAATTTCTATGATAATTCTTAGAAAAACGAACAATATGTTTTTTGTTGAAAAATTGATTTTAAAATAATATTTAATAAGATTTCCAAAAATTTCAAAAAAGAATCTGAATTATTTTAAGGTAATTTTTTTTATTTTTGCAGGATTTTCGACAAATTATAGAAAAAATTCAAATTCCAGGATAATAAAATTATTATTAGATTCCCGGAAAATTTTTTAATGATTTTAAAAAAAAAATATTCAAGAGAATATTTTAAAAGATTTCAAAACAAATTTTAATGTACAAATTAATGTTTCTAGCTTAAAATGGCCTAAAATGATATAATTTTGAAAATTTTTGAATTTTTTTATTCATTCTTTAATTTGCAGCATTGAAAATGATAGTGTGAGTATATAAAATTCCTTGTTCTCGTGGCAAAGTCTATATTGGAGAAACCGGGAGCGCGGTGAGCCAACGTATTAAGGAACCTGAGAGTAAAGTCAGGCCAGAACATTTCATGCAATCAGCACTGGCTGAGCATCATATCAACACAGAACATAGTATTTTTATCTAGAAGCAATCGAAATCTTAAAACACCCTGGTAACATCAATAGGGACAATGGTTATAATACCAATCCGATTTGGCTTTTCGTTCTCCCGGGTTTCTAAAAAAAGACATCGATCTGATGCTCAGCTACTGCTAATTGCGTGAAATGTTTTTGCCTGACTTTACTCTCACGTTCCTTTACACGTTGGCACACCGCTCTCCCGGTTTCTGCAACATAGACTTTTTTTTAAAAAGATTTAATTGGCCAATCAAGTTCGACCAGTCCCCACGTAGGGGCGCTCTGGACAATCACAGGCATCGTAGAGAATATATATGAGAACAACATAACCTGAAACTTCAGTTTCAGGTCAGCCCTGAAGAAGTGAACTGCAGTGTTCACGAAACGTCGGCAAGATTCATAGTTTCGCACACGATTGAAACCCGAAAAAGCTTTAGATTTTATATTCATTATAATAAATAATCGTGAAAGCATTAAATCTAATATAGTTTAATGTTGAAAATTTATTTGTTTGAAGCTGTAGCTCAAATTGCACTTGGAAGTGTGCAAGGCTACCATGGGATGGTACTGGCATGTGGTCTCTATGGTGCATCACTTGGTGGAGCCCTCTATTCACTGAAAATGTTGGCTCTCGAAAGACTACGATCGAGTCATTTCGCAAGATCTTGGGCCCTTGTGCAAGCTGCCGAAGCTCTGCCAATCCTACTTGGAGTTCCTCTTACTGGTTCGTACAAATATTCATGTACTTTAGAGTTTAGAGTAGTTTACGAGTGGAACAATCCAAGACTAATTGGACTTCCAAACCGAACACGATATCTCTGGTAATTTATACTGAACTGTAGAATCGGGTGGTCTAATATAAAATAATTTAAATTATTTTTCTGCATAAAGTTATTCTTTATCGGAATCATTTAAAAAATTCTACTCAAAAGCTTTGCTATCCATCCTAAACTTTTTTTAAGCAGACAAAAAATTGAGGGTTTGAAACGTTGCAGGTAACCGTTCAAGCAGGGTAATCATCAGCTGATTACTCCGAACTGAGGTAAACTTTCCGTGGTTACAAGCCTGTGAGATGCTGCCTCTATCGAAGTTCGCTGGAGATATCTGAGATCCACCACGGAAACTTTACCTCAGTTTGGACACCGAAAAACTGGGGGTACGAAACGTGGCAGTTAATTGTTCAAGCAGGGTAATTGTCAGCTAATTACTCCGAACTGAGGTAAACTTTCCGTGATTACAAGCCTATAACCTGCTGCCTCTAGCGGAGTCCACTGGAGACATCTGCGATTCACCACGGAAACTTTACCTCAGTTTGCACACAGAAAAATTGAGGGTACGAAACGTTGCAGGTAATCGTTCAAGCAGCGTAAAATTCACCTGATTACTTCAAGGTGAGGTAAACTTTCCGTGCTTACCACCACGGAAATTTTACCTCAGTTTGGTGTACCCACATCGCGTTTACTCTACTTGAGCGATTACCTGCAACGTTTCGTACCCTTAGTTTTTCCCTGACATTTTTGGTTTTTTCTAAGTTTCTCAAGAATTTTCAGGTATAATTTTTCATAGTACGGAGCCATTCAAGTATTTAAAATTTCTTTAAACAATCGTGAGATTATTATAAATTATGTTTTTTTGTGTCCTTGTGAATATCTAAATTTGTAAAAATAGTACTGTTCGTATATAAAACTGAATAAATTTTTTTTTCATTTATGAAAGTAACTAAGGAAATGAGGACATATGATGAGGACATATTCTTTTAAATAAAATTTGTGGGCAAAAAAACGAAATATCAACAAAATAATTAAATTTGTAATCAAAGTGATGAATTTTTAATTAAAATGATGAATCTTTAACTTTAACAGTTGAATTTTAAACCAAAAAGATAAATTTTTAACTAAGATTATGAATTATGAAGAAGATTCATTTTTGATCAGAAAAGACGAAGTTTCAACAAAATACCTGAATTTTCCACAAGAAAAGATAATTTTTCAACCATGCATTAAATAGTTAAATTTTTAGTTAAAAAAATTAATTTTTAACCGTAAATATGAATTTTCAACTTAAGTGATAAATCATTAACTGTAGTAGTTGAATTTTCAACAACAAAAATCAATTTTTAACAACAAAAAAATGAATTTTTAACAAAAGAGTTTAAATTTTAACTCATTAGTTGAATTTTAAAACAGGGAGATTAATTTTCTGTAAAAAAAGACGAATTTTCATCCAAATAGTCGAATTTAACTAAAAAATATCAATTTTCAACCAAAAATGGAATGATTAAATTTTCAACCAAGAAATACAAAATTTTTCCACAAAATAGTTAAATTTTCAACCAAAGTAATGAATTTCCAATTAAAATGATGAAACCAAATAGTTGAGCTTTGAACTAAAAAAAAATCAAGTTTTAACCAAATAATTGAATATTCTACCCAAAAAAAAGAATTTTCAACATAATAGTTAAATTTCCAATTAAAGTGATGAATTTTTACAAAAATTATTAATTATTAAGAGGATTAATTTTTGACCAAAAAAAAACGAACTTTTAACAAAATACATGATTTTTCAAATAAAATAATCGAATATTCAACTGTATCAGTTAAATTTTAAATGAAATAAAATTTTTAACAAAAAAAATTAATTTTCAACTGAAATGAAGAAACATCGACTGTGATAGTAGAATTTTCAACAAAAGATGAATTTTTAACAAAAGAGTTTAACTTAGGAGAATTATATAATTTTTAACCAAAAATGGAATAATTAAATTTTGAACCAACAAAAACAACAAACCCAAAAATAGTCAAATTTTCAATCAAAGTAATGAATTTTCAATTAAAGTTATGAATCTTCGACTGGAATAGTTGAATCTTTAACAAAAAAGGTTAATTTTCAACCAAGCAGATGAATTTTTTAACAAAAAAGAGGAACTATTAATAAAATATATGAATTTTTTACTGAAAAAGATTTCAACCAAAATTAAATAGGTAATTTTTCTGTCAAAGAATTAATTGTCAATAAAAAACGATTTTTCAACAAAGTAATTCTATTTTTATCTGAAAAATTTAAATTTTCAGTAAAAGAATTAGTTTTTAAGCAAAAAAAATTTCAACAAATATTTGAATTTTCAATTAAGTCAATGAATTTTCAATTAAAGTGATGAAACTTCAACGAACAAAAATTATTTTCAGCAAAAGAGTTCAACTTTTAACCAATTACTTGAATTTTTATCCAAAAAGGATGGATTCTCAAAAAAAAATGTAATAGATATTTCAACCAAAAAAAGTTTTTGTTTTAATTAAAAACCAGTTGAATTCAACAAAAAAACATTTTTTAAACGATTAAAAATTATTTTAACATTAAAGATTCCTTAGAAAACAAAATGATACCCAATATATTGCAATCTGTCGAAGAAAGGCAAACATAAAAAACTTAATCAAAATAATTTTTTTTAACGATTTCAATTTTTTTAACATTTAATTTTATTCCTAGAAAACAAATTATTATCTACAAATATTTAAATCTGTCGAAAATTTGATAAAGTAAAATATTTCTCAACTTAACTAACAAAGCCAATTGTTTAAACAAACTAAAATTATTTCATAAAATTGAAAAATAGTTAAGAAATTACTGGATGCTTTAAAATTACCGATTAATTATGAATTATGAAAAAAACATTTTAAAAGCGCTAATAAACCTCAATAATACGTAATTTTGAAGACATTAAAAATTCTTTTTTCATTTACGGTTATAAGCGCTTTAAATTTAAAATTGTTTAAAAATTGAGGATTTTATTATTATTTATTTTATCATTATTATAATATATTATAATATATATATATATATTATATTATATTATAATATATTTATAATTATTATTATTTTATTATTATCTTATTATTATAAAGATTTAAAATGATGATGAATGAATCTCTAATTGGAAAATTTGAATTTTCAACCAAGTAGATTAATATTTTAACAAAAAAGTCGATTTTCAATAAAATACATGAATTTTCTACTAAAAAAAAATTAACAAAATTAAATAGGTAATTTTCCAGTTAGAAAATTATTTGTCAAT
>CAKNYM010049824.1:106719-117590 GCA_932195095.1 Andricus curvator
TGGACGGTGATAAAAAGTCAAATTTTCAATTTAGAAAAAGTGAATACTTACGCTCTGGCCATTGAGTTGATGAATCGATACAAAACAAGGTTTTATTGAAAAATTTTATTAGTTTTCGAGGAAATGTAATAGGAATTTTCTTTCGCTCACGGTGTACATTTTTTCAACTTTGGATGGTGATAAAAAATCAAATTTTCAATATAACAAAAATGAATATTCAACCTCTGGCCATTGAGTTGGTGAATCGATACAAAAAAAGGTTCGATCGAGGAAATGGAGGGAGAATTTTTTTCGCTCAAGGGGTACATTTTTTCAACTTTGAACGGTGATAACAAATCCAATTTTCAATCTCAAAAATGTGAGAATTCCCTTTCTAGCTAGTCAGTTGCTGAAAAGATGAAAGAAAGATTGATTAAAAAATATTATTAACTTTCGACAAAATGGAAGAGGAAACTTTTTTTCGTTCGAAAGGCACGTTTTCTCAAATTTGGTTTGTGATCAAAAATCCAATTTTCAATTTAAAAAGAAAGTAAAAAATTTGTTCTACCTATTGACTTTCTGAATTGATAAAAAAAGGTTTAAAATCTGAAATCAATATTTTTTTAATATTGATTAATAATTTTATAAGTTAAAATGTCTCTAGCTCCGCTGAGATCCGATCCAGGTCTTTCAGATTTCAAATATTCACGTCTCTCCATCAGACCGGAATTCTGAAAGACCTGGGTTCGTATCCCAGCGGAGCTGGAGACATTTTTTTTACAAATTATAAAATTAATAATCAATATGTGAAAAATATTTATTTTAGACCATATAGACAAAAAACATTAACTTCAAATTATTTAAAATTTGAAATTTTTTAACAATGAGAATTTTCTTTCTAGCCATTGATTTTGTAAATTTACAACAAAAAAGTTTGTATAAAAAATATTATAAGGTTTCAAAAAAAATGGAAGGGGAATTCTTTTAGCTTGGGAGGGGCGTTTTCTCAACTTTGGAGGGTGATAAAAAAAATCGAGTTTTCTACTTTTTTTAAGTGAGAATTTACTTTTCATTCTAAAATTTGTGCTTGAAAAAAAATTAGAAAGTGAGATGATAAAAAAAATCTTTTGAGGCAAGAATCTCATTTTCGAAAATTTGTGGATTAGGCTCTTATAAAATGCTACCCTTAAAGTCTCGTGACTGTGAAGTTAGACATGAAATGTTAGACGCAAAATGTTTGTAATTTGTATTTTTTATATATTTTATATTTCGAGAGTAATATGATTCAGTGTTCAGGAGTTTAGTTGAACCCGGTCGGAAAAATTATACAAATTGAAAAAAATTATTTATAATTTTCATTTGTATTACACAAATAATGTATTAAACAAATAAAAATTATAACTAAATTTTTTCCACTATGTATAATTGTTTCTCCTGGGAAAGAGCATCCCAAAAATTTGTTATTGGTTCCTATTATTCTTATTATAACCTCTACTTTAATTACATTATTTATACAGAATACAAATTACAAAAATCAATTATAATTTGCATTTTTTATTTAAATATTTGAATTAGGAAAAATATACTGCCCTTTCGTAAAATTTAAAATGTAAAAGCACAAACGTATCACTGCTAATTCTCTAGAAATACATTGACAATTTTGTTAAATTCCAAGTACCCTTAAATAATTGTATAATAATAAAGATATTTATTTTTAATATTTGTTTAAATATTTTGCATTATTGTTTAACTGTAAACTTTAATAATTTATTATTAATTTCAGACGTCTGTGATAATCCATCAATCACTATATAAGTACTCGAAAATTACTTTTAAATTAGATAGTAAAAATCGTATTTTCAATTATTGAATCAACGATGAATGAATTTTTCAACACATTTGAGTGTTTGATATCTGTATTTGTATTTATGAGATTTTAATTATATCTGTATATCAATTATTTATGCTACTTAAGTTTTCCTATATACATTTCTCGATTTTTTTAAAAATGTTTCTGCCAATCAAACACTTCAAATACTAATTTATATAAACTTAAATTAAATTGTTAAAGTTCGTATAATTAGAAAAATTCAAAAAAGTCACAGTTGCTCGGAAACAAACTTAACAAAAAAATTATAATAAATGTATTCAAAAATGAAAGCATCACTTTTTCGGAAGCACGAACTTTGAGCTTCAAAAAAATGTTGGGGCCACAATTTTTGAAAAGCGTTAGACTACTTTTAATTAATATAAAAAACTGTCTAAAATTATATGGGAACAATTGTTGACGAAAATTTATTGTCATAGTTTTTCAATCTTATTCATTATATTCAAAAAATTATTATTGTACGCTATTTAAGTATCATAAATTAATTTAAATTTTTTATTTTTGTAGAATGTGTATGTATAACTATATATGAATACTGTTTATTCAACTTTAGGATGTATAATTAATACATCTTTACTGTATATGAATCGATTATGATCCTCACTGTGTACATTTGTTACGTTCCAAAATGCAATTTACTTTAGGGATCGTCCATAAACTACGTTACCAATTTCAGGGGGGGGGGGCCCCAAAACACCCCGCTCCGTAAAAATTGGGGGGTGGGGTCCCAATCTATACAGTGTCCTAACCTATACAGTGTCGCAACCTATACAGTGCCCCAATCTATACAGTGCCCCAATCTACACAGTGCCCCAATCTACACAGTGCCCCAATATATGCAGTGTCTCAACTTATACAGTGCCCTAATCTATACAGTGCCCCAACATATGCAGTGCCCCAATCTATACAGTGCCCTAATATATACAGTGTCTCAACCTATACAGTGCCCCAACCTATACAGTGTCCCAACCTATACAGTGTCCCAACCTACACAGTGTCTCAACACATACAGTGTATCAACCTATACAGTGCCCCAACCTATACAGTGCCCCAATCTATACAGTGCCCCAATCTATACAGTGTCCTGACCTATACACTGTCTCAACCTATACCGTGTCCTAACCTGTACAGGGGTACGTGACGTTTAGGCGCCGCCGTTTAGGCGCCAGGACGTTTAGACGCTGGACGTTTAGGCGCGGGACGTTTAGGCGCGGGACGTTTAGGCGCGGGACGTTTAGGCGCCAGGACGTTTAGGCGCTGGACGTTTAGGCGCGGGACGTTTAGGCGCCAGGACGTTTAGGCGCGGGACGTTTAGGCGCTGGGATGTTTAGGCGCCGAGCGTTTTATCACAGTAAACCCTGAGGTATCAAAGGTTGGAAATTATTTGGTTGTATGCAACATATTATGTTATGTATGCTACCTAAAAGTAAAAAAATTACCTAAAAATTGTCCAGATTCTTTTTTCAAAATTTTGGAAATATTATTAAATGTTCTATGAAAATTAATTTTTCAAACAAAAAAATGATTATTTGTTTTTCTAGGAATTTTGATACAAATTTTGTATTTATTTAAAACCTTTCAAAATGCTTAAAAAGCTTATCAATTTTGTGTTCGACATCTTCAAAAATCTACCTTCAAAGATCCTTAAAAAGCTTCAAATTTTTATTCCGAAATCTTCAAAAATCTAAATAATATTTCCAAAATTTTGAAAAAATAATCTGGATAATTGTTAGATAATTTTTTTACTTTTGCAGGATTTTCAAAAAATTGTTGGAAAAATTGAAGTTTCAAGATAATAAAATTATTACTAGATTTCTGGAAAATTTTTGAATGATTTTTTTAAAACAAATTTTTAAGAGAATATTTAAAAAGATTTCAAAACAAATTTTAATGTACAAATTAATGCTTCTATCTTAACATTGTTCGAAATGATATCATTCTGAAAGTTTAGAAATTTTTCGAATCACTCTTCAATTCATAGCATTGAAAATGATAGCGTGGATTTCTACTTTTCTACATATTTTAACTGTACAATGTACAAAAGTTAAAATTTTGCGGTTTAACTGCTTTTAATTAAAAAATTTTCAATTGAAAAGTTTTAAAAGCTTTCATTTTACACGCTAAAGTTATTAAGCGTTTGAATTAACACTTTTTAAAGCTTTAATTTTAAAAGTTTAAGATCAAAAAGTATTACACTTTGAGTGTTTTAATTTGCGGTTCAGTTTTTTAACTTCAAATTAAAAATTTGTATTGTTAAGAGTTCGAATGTTTTAATTTCAATGACCGTGATCAATTCTTTCCAAATTGTTCAATTTTTATTTGCAGTCAAAAAGTTGTTCTTTTTCGACCTAGGACGACAAATATTGAGAACATTGCAATGACATATATGATGTCCAATCGGTCGCTATATATTTGAAAAAAACTTCAAACGTAAGGTTTTTTATTTTTCCATTAACGATTATTAATTATTGTCTTTTAATTTCCAACTTTTGATACCTCAGGGTTTACTGTGATTAAACCACTTGGCGCCTAAACATCCCGGCGCCTAAACCATCTGGCGCCTAAATGTCCTGGCGCCTAAACGTCCAGCGCCTAAACGTCCTGCGCCTAAACGTCCAGCGCCTAAACGTCCCGCGCCTAAACGTCCAGCGCCTAAACGTCCCGCGCCTAAACGTCCGGCGCCTAAACGGCGGCGTCCAAACGGCCGCGCCTAAACGTCACGTACCACCTGTACAGTGTCTCAACCTATACAATGTCTCAACCCATACAATGTCCCAACCTATACAGTGCCCCAACCTATACTATATATATATATAGTATAGTATATATATATATATATATACTATACTATATAGCACTGTATAGCCCCAATCTATACAGTTTTCCAACTCTCCTTTTTTTTCCTTTTTCAATGAATATATCCTTTTCCCCTGTTTTCAAGAAATGTCCCCTTTTTTCGATTTTTCGTTTACATTTTCGTTTTATGTAGTTAAAAATTCTACCATTGTAATGCAAATTTAACGATTTTCTTAAAAATGCAACTATTTTGTCAAAAAAAAACTACGTTAAAAATTATATTTTTTTAGTTGAAAATTCATGTATTTTATTGAAAATTCGTGTCTTTCAGTAGAAAATTAATCTTCTCAGTAAAAAATTCATTTTTTTCGTTGAAAATCATCTCTTTGGTTCAAACTTCAACTATTTTATTGAATATTTTTGTATTGCATTCAATTGTTTCTGATTTAAATCAAAATCTTTTTTAACTAAAATATCAATTTCACTTTTCGTTGACAATTCATCTTTTTTGTTTGAAAATTCAACTACCTGTCTGAAATATTTTTGATGTCTGAAAGTTGAACTACTTGTTAAAAATAATTTTATTTGAAAATTCAGCATCTTAGTTGAAAATTCATCATCAGAGTGGTAAATTTAACCAGTTTTTTTTATGAAAATATAACTATTCCATTATTGGTGGAAAATTTATTTTTAAATGAAAATTGATCTTTTCTGTTTTAAAAATCAAATATTTGGTTGAAAATTCATGTATTTTTGTTGAGGATTCGACTATTTTGTTGAAAAATTGTCTTACTTGGTTGAATTCAACTGTTTTTTATTTTAAATTGAAATATTTTTTCGTTGAAATAGCAAGTAATATAGGTTTAGTGTGAAAATTCATATCTTCGTATATACCACCTTTTTTGGTAAAAAATGCAACCATTTGGTAGAAAATTAAATATTTTGTTAAAAATTCGTCTTTTTTAGTTCAATTTAACTAGTAGAAAATTGAAAAATTCCATTTCTGGTTGAAAACTTTTTTTTTTTAATTCAACTATTTCTTTGAAAATAAAATTTAACTACTTTGGTAGAAAATTCAATTTACTGCTGTTGGGTGGAAAATACAACTGTTTTGTAAAAAAATCATGTATGTTTTGAAAATTCGTCTTTTTGGGTAGAAAATTGATCTTATTGGCTGTAGATTTAACAATTTTGTTAAAAATTGGTCTATTTTTATTCAATTTAACTGGTAGAAAATTCTTTTTTTTTTAAATAAATTTTGTTAACTAAAAATGTAACCATTCCATAATATTAAACTATTTTGTTGAAAATTCAACTATTTTGGTAGAAAAATTAATTTACTGCTGTTGGGTTTTTTAGTTTTTTAGTTGAAAATTCACTTTAACTATTACATTTTTTGTGGAAAATTTACTTTTTCTGATAGAAATGTAATCTTTTTCGTTACGAATTAATTTCTTTCATTGAAAAAAAACTGTTCAGTTGAAAATTCGCTTCGTTTTTTTTAATAAAAAATTCTTTTGTATTGAAAAATCCACTATTTGTACAAAATTTCATATTTTTGGTTGAAAATTCACCATAGTAATTAAAAAATAATTTCTTTGGTTGAAAATCCGTTCCTTTTTAGATGAACATTAATTTTTATAACTGAAGACATAACTATTCCATTTTCGCTTGAAAATTTATATTTTTAGTTGAAAATTAATTTTGCTGAAAACTCGTTTTTTTAATTTACTTTTCTAACTGCAAATTGAAATATTATATTTCTGGTTTGTAAATTTAGCTTCTTTAGTTTAAAATATAATTATTTTGTTAAAAAAACATTTTTTTGTTATGAAAAAAATATATCTTTTTTTGAAAATTCGTTTTTTTTTTGGTTGAACATTTATTTTTCTGACATTTTAACTATTCTAATCTTGGTTGAAAATTGATTTTTTGAGATTAAAATTCATAAACTTTGTTGAAAAGGAGTCTTTTTTGGTAGAAAAATCTTTTGGGTTGAAAATTCAATTAACTATTTGGTTAAACATTGATATTTTTGGTTGAAGATTCATCATTTTAGTTAAAAATTCATTTATTTAGTTGAAAATTTATCTTTTTGACTTGATACAAGAAAAAAGTGTTTTAAATATATTTAGAACCAAAATTTATTTTGCATTAATATTATTAATCTTCTATGTGTATGGTTGGTTTTATACCTAGAATACCTAGAAATTTATATAATTTATACTTATATAATTTATAAAATTATAATTTATACCTAGAAATTATATTACTTTGACTTCTTTTATCATTTAAATTTAGCGCCCATTCCAATTTGAAACGATGCATTTTCCCGCGAAATTTGAATAACGTAATTATTATTAATAAAAGTAGAAAATACGATTTTTTAAATCCTAATTCAAAATTCTCATTAAATTCTCAAAGCACTTAAAGGTCTAGCATATTCTAATGCTCGTGAGAATTTCTCCGAGCACTTAAACTCTTTGGAACACTAGGGGGGGGGGGCCGGGGGGTCAAAAATATTTCAAAATTGGTAACGTAGTTTATGGGTGACCCGTTATGAAAAATTAAAATATAAAGATGTATGGGACTGTCCTACAGATTGGGACATGGTATAGGTTGGGACAGCGAGTTTTCTCAATTTTTTTGAACTGGTGCCACCTGTTACTACTGTCACATAATAATATTACTAGTAATACTAATATGTGACAGTAACATTAGGTGGCACCAGTGAAAAGAAATTTGTAGAGACTAACAAGGTATATTGGCGCCAGGTTGAATTTCCCGCCGGTACGAAATAGTCCATGCCGACTCTCGCCATGTCACGCGCTTGCCTCGTGAGTTTCCTCTCTGGTGGAATACTCTCGGGTCTTCTTGCTCAGGCCTGCCCAAGTAGGGGAAAACTGCTTATTTGCCAGATGGGAATTTAACACCAACACCGACCTCTACTCATTCAACTTCACGAGAGAGACCACCCCCCAAGCCTCTGGACCAGTGAAAAGGGAAGTGGTGGTGGAACTCGAACATGTGGCGAATGAGCAGTTTTCCCCTACTTGGGCAAGCCTGTAATCTTGCTGATGAAAATGAGGCGGGCCGCCATGCCGGAGTTAATTGAAGACATCGTTCATTTAGAGTAGAATCCGAGCAGCGTCTCGGGCGTCCATTTTGTCCTTCTGCTACGTCGAGGTCACCAGTTGTAGGATGTAGTGTGGGTTGTGAGGTTATATTCAGATTGATGTAATTTATCTGATTCCCAAATTAAGTGCTCCTACGGGCACGAGCGTGTAAGATTGAAGGAAGGACACAGAAATTCACTCACAATGTTTATTTCAGCATGATACAGATACAAGTCGTATCGAGTCGCGACCGGCTACCAATCTGATGGAGCGGGCGCGTGAACGGGAGAAGAGAGCGCAGCAAGAAGACCCGAGAGTATTCCGCCAGAGAGGAAACTCACGAGGCGAGCGCGTGGCATGGCGAGAGTCGGCATGAACTATTTCTTACCGGCGGGAAATTCAACCTGGCGCGAATATACCTTGTTAGTCGCTACAAATTTAGAAAAACGCACTGTCCCAACCTATACAGTGTCCCAACCTCTACGACACTCCCCTACTGTTTGTAAATTTAATTGAAAAATTTTGAGTGCTGATGAAAGCGACTTAAAATTAATTTCAACTACTCGACGAAAGTTGTACATTTATAATAAATACGCTAGTCATAGTTTGTTAAATAAACAAATACGAATAGTGTGTCGCGAAAGAAAATGAAGATTAGAAAAAAAATGTGATATAAAATGTGTAGTACCTATATATAATAATAGAAAGAAAAATTATGTTTTTCGGGGGAGAATGATGCATTTTTTTTTAAAGAATGATATTAAAAAATGTCCCTTATCCCTCACCTTTCTAGCTAATGTTTAAATATTTATGTACGAAAAATTCGTGCTGTATGTTTACTATTTGTTTATATGTACACTGAGGAAAAAATTAGATTGATTTAACGATTTATCTTCGAATGTAATTAATAATTTTTCTGCTCCCAGTAATTTTATCAAGCGAAATATGCAAATTGAGTCAATGAAATTATTTCTCAGTGCAAAATGAGTATAAAAATCGAGTGACATTGTATCGTTATGTATGTTGCACTTGTGTTAAAATTTGCATATATTTTATGTAACAGCTGTTTTACACTGTAGCAAATTTAAAACTTATTTTAACAAATTATCAAATAATTAGTTTATCCTATCAAAATGGTACATATAAAAAATGATGGTAGCATATTTATAAAAAAGTGAAAAGCAAAAATAATGATTCTTATAACATTTCGAACCCACATCTTTTCAACAATTAAGAATAGTGTGAATGGAGAATGTATATAGTCTATATTAAGTTTATTAGCAAAACTGATATATGAATTAGAAAAAATATTTATTGACGTTAATTGCGTATTATCTGCAAAAAAATTTCAAGCGAGGACAATGATTAGGCAATCATTGTGTTTATAATTTATTATCAACTAATGTATATTATATTGTTAATCGATTTGAAGTTTTCAAATAAACTATCAACTTTCTTCGACCGTTTTTATAATTACAAATGTTATTTTAATTTTAAAAACATTTCTTTGTTTGTACGGTCATGAAATAATAAGACAAATTCTAGATGTTCAGAATCTTTTAATTTTCAAAATTTATATGGATACAACAACGAACGTTTCAACCGAAGGGTCATAATTTTCAAACAAAAAAGATTAAAATTTGAACCAGAAATATTTCAATTTTCAACAAAAAAAAAAAAAAAAAAAAGATGAACTTTGTACCAAAAGACGAATTTTTAACAAAGTTTTAAAATTCAACCAAATAGATGAATTTTTAATCAAGAAAGAAGAATTCTAAACCAGATAGTTGAATTTTCAAATAACACATATTTTTTTAAACCAAAAATGGAATTTTCAAACCAATTTTTCTACAGAACAGATCAATTTTCAACTAAAATGATGAATCACTTCTGAAAGTTTTTTAAAAACTAGTTGAACTTTAAACCAAATAGTAGATTTTTCAACAACAAAATAAATAAATTTTCAACAAAACAGTTGAATCTTCCAATAAATAGATGAAGTTTTAATCAAGAAAGATGATTTTTAAATTAAATAGTTGAATTTTCAACTTACAAAGATTTTTCTTTGAAAAAATGGAATTTCTATTTAAAAAAATTGATTTTAAAACAGAACCAATTTTCAACCTCTTGAATTGAACCAAAACAGACAAATTTTAAACCAAATAGTTAAATCAAAAAACCAGTAAAATTTTCATCCAAAAAAGATGACTGTCAAAATAGTTGAATTTTCAATCTACGAGGTGCAACCAAATGGTCGAAATTTTCAACCAAAAATATTAAAATTTAACTAAAAACAGTTGAATTTTCAAACCGAAAAGACGAATGTTTTAGAAGAGAATTGCATTTTTTAACAGAAAAAGTTGAATCTTCATCAAAAAAATTAGTTTTCAACCCAGAAAGATGACTTTTCTACCATAAATGAGGAATTTTCTACCAAAAGACGAATTTTTAACAAAATAGTTGAATCCTCAGCCAAAAAAAAACGAATTTTCGAAAAAATACATGAATTTTCAGTCAAATTGCTGAATTTTCAACTAGAAAAGATCAGTTTATAAAGAAAAATATCAGGTTTTAACAAAAAATGGAATAGTTAGATTTTCAATTGAGAAAATTAATTCTTAATAATAAAAAACTAATTTTTAACAAAAATCTTACATTATCAACCAAAAAGATAAATTTTAAAATAAAATAATGATTCCTTAACAACAACAAAAATTAATTTTCAACAAAAGAGTTCAACACAAAAGTTAACTTTTTAACCAAAAACATTAATTTCCTAAGAATAATAAAATTCCCGAATAATAAAATTTCTAAATTTCAACATTCCCGAATAATAAAATTCCCGAATAATAAAATTCCCGAATAATGAAATTCCCGAATTATAAAACTCCCAAATTATAAAATTCCCCAATTATAAAATGCCCGAATAATAAAATTTCCGAATTGAAAAAAAAAATTCCCGAACAGTTTATAATATTACCGAATTGGAAAATTCCCGAATAATAAAATTCCTGAATTATAACATTCCCGAACAATGAAATTCCCTTATAGGAGAATTCCCGAATAATAAAATTCCCGAATTGGAAAAGTCC
>CAKNYM010049825.1:0-28106 GCA_932195095.1 Andricus curvator
TTTGTTTCAGGCTTCATTCATTCTATTGTCACTCTGTTTACAAACTAATTGTCGCCACACTTTTCTGTCCTGGCATACTACTCTAGCTTCCTTCACGTCCATACATTTTTTCATGCAAGCTCTTGTGTTTCTATGGCTTCTTACGTCTCTTCGGATTAATGTCTCATTTACCGATTCTAACCATTCTTTCGGCGGTCTAACTCTAGGCATTCTGCCATTTACTTTACCTTTGTACACTTGTTTGGTCAGTCGCTCATCTTTCATTCTTTCAAGATGACCGAACCATCTTAACTGATTTCTTTCCAATGTGTCAACTATTGTCTCTTTTGCACCACATTCTTTGAGGATTGTCTCGTTTCGGACTTTATCCATCAATGTTTTCCCGCATATTATGCGCAGAGGTCTCATGCCGATCGCGTTAATTTTACTCCTGGCCTTTTCTTGACATGTCCATGTTTCCCTACCGTATAGTACAGTCGGTACGAATATAGAATTATGTATGGCCATTTTAGCTTTTTTTGATATGTTTTTATTTGTTAGGATGGACCCTGCTCTACCGATAACCTGTTTACCCTTATTTATGCGCCTATCTAACTCCCCATCTATTTTTCCGTCGCTAGTGAATAGACTACCTAGGTATACGTACTTGTCAACTTGTTCTAATCTCTCATCATTTAGGACAATGTTGCACATTGTTTTCTCACTCTTTCCCTCAAACACCATGATTTTTGTTTTATTTACGTTAATTTTGAGTCCCATGTCCTTCATGCTTGTATGAAGTTTATTCAACATTCTTTGCAAGTCCTCGACTGATTCTGCCATAACAATCTTGTCATCTGCGAAAGCTAACCCACGTACCTTAACTGTTTGGAGATCTACACCTTCTTCGTCGAAGAGTGCAGTTCTGAGACACTTATCCATGAATATGATAAATAGCCACGAGGACATAACGCATCCTTGTTTCACGCCTTGCGTAATATCGAACCAGTCACTCAGTTTCCCGTTTACCCTTACGCTCGCTTTACTACCTGTATATATTGTTTTTATTGCTTGCAGGAGCCCTCCATTTACTCCGTACTCTTTAAGAACTGCCCAAAGTTTACTTCTATTTACCGTGTCAAATGCTTTTTCTAGGTCAATAAATGCACAGAAAACTTTCTTTCCTACTCTCAAGCTTTTTTCTGTGATCTGTCTTAGGCTAAATATCTGATCTGTACATGATCTTCCTGGCATAAATCCACTTTGGACTTCCCATATTTTTTCTTCTGTGATTTCCATTACCCTACGAATAAGTCTGGGACTTTTCCTGTCTCGATACACAAATTTATCAATTCGCACAACCTGTGAGGCATGTACTCGCCACCGTATTTAAGCATTTCAGCGCTAATACTGTCTGCACCAGCAGCCTTACCGTTTTTCAAGTTCTTTATTATGTCTCTGACCTCAGTGACACAGACTTTTTCAATTGGGTTTTCTAATGCATTATGTTCTATGTCGCAGTTTTGTTGTCCTATATCTTCACCTTCTAATAGTTCTTTAAAAGAGTCTTTTAAAGCGTCTACTATCCCGTCTATATCATATAGCATTTCACCTTTGCTGTTCATCATGCTGGCAAACTCTGTACTTTTACTTTTCTTCAACTGTAATAATGAAGTCCTGAAATATGTTTTATTATGTCTTTCAGGAACGTATATGGGATTTTAAGATTAGATTAATATTATTTATCACTTTCAGGTGATTTCACTTTTTATTATTTATGTTTTATTTTTCAATCGATTTCAAATATTTCAAAGTTCAAATGATAATAAATAATTATCATTTTTAATTCAATGTATAGAATTAATGAAAATAAAATTGATACAATTTTTAATTATAAAATTAAATTAATTTTAAAAGTTAAATTAATTTTAAAAATTAAATTAATTTTAAAAATTAAATTAATTTTAAAAATTAAATTTATTTTAAAAATTAAATTAAAAATGGAATTAATTAATTAATTTGATTAATTAAATTAGAATCGAATTAAATTGATTATAAAATTTTTAATTTTATAAAATTAAATTAAAATTGAATGAATGAATTAAATTAATTATATTAGAATTGAATTGAATTAATTATAAAATTTTAAATTTCATAAAATTCCTAATTTATTGAATTAATCAACTTTTTAAATGTATACTCACCTCTGATAATTACCTTTCTTTTCATGCTATTTTAGGCTATAATCACAATTTTGGGGATTTCAAGAGAAAAAGCCAAAAAATTATTAACTTGTCCTCATATGATTTCTTAACATATCAAAACTTTATGAAACCTTCAATGTCTAAAAATATTTATCTGAACATTACAAAATTAATTTTTCACAATTTTATTTTTATTGTGAAATAATTGTAATTGGAAATTAATTGCGAAAAATGGTCAAATAAATTTAACAAAATTTATTTAATAAAGAAATATCTCATGATTTTTTAAGGATAAACAATTTTAAAGGTAAGTCTTTGCAGTATTTTAATAACTAATGACCATATTTTCTGAATATTTTTCTTTGATGCTGCCCTGATAGGGTCAAACATGGTACAAAAAACCGTCGTGAAATTTCGAATAAAAAATGTACTCTGTATAAATTAATTTTGAAAATGAAAAATATTTATACCTTTTATAAGTATTCCCAAATTTTATTTGAATATGATACACAGTGATTTTTATTTTAAAAATTCTTGTAAATAGTTGGTCATTTTTTAAATTTTATGATATTTTTGTACCATGTTTGACCTTAGGGAATAGATTTTAGGAATGAAATTATAAAAATATCTCATTTAGTGTTTGGTTGATAATAATATTTTTTGTTGAAATTTTTATTTGACATATCTGAAATATCGAAATTTTTTGTGAAATTTTGTCAAGAATCCTATATGAAAATTATATTTATAGAAATTAAAATAAGCAAAAAAAACAGTTAAGTAATGAACAGTCATTTGAAATTTTTTATTTTTTATACAAAAATATTTTTCTTCTTAAATTATAATTTTGTTGAAATTTTTCTCTCTTCTTCATTAAAAAATTTAGTGATTTGAAAATTTATTTATTTGGTTGAAATTTAATTGTTTCAAAGATGATTTCAACTGTTTTTAATTGAAAATTTGAATTTTTTCATTGAAATAGCATTTATTACATTTTTCGTTGAAAAATTTTTCATTAAATTCAACCGGTTTTTATTTAAAATAAATTTTTCCATTGAAATAGCAATTATTACATTTTTCGTTGAAAATTCAGCTTTTTTGGTTGAAAATTCAACTGTTTAGTTAAAACTCATATTTTTTGTTGGAATATTTATTGACAATCAGAAATATTCAAAAATCTTCGAAAATTTTCTTAAGACTCTTATGAAAATTATATTTATACCTATAACCTTAGATATAAATAACTTAAATAATGAATAGTTATTCGAAATTTTTATTTTCCATTTGAAATATTTCGAAATTTTTGTCAAGAATCCTAAATGAAAATTATATTTATATAAACTTAAAATAAGCAAAAAAAAATTTTTAAATAAATAGTTATTTGAAATTTTTTATTTGTATTAAAAATTATTTTTTGCCTTAATTTATAATTTGGTTTGTATTATTCTTTTTTCTTAACTATTTTAATCAAAAATTATAATTTTTTCTCATTGAAATAGTAATTAGAGGAGAGTACCCAAATATGAGATACCAACTCTGTTTGGTGTGATTGCCGGAATTCTATGGACTGAATTAAAAATTAATGTAGGTCATTTTGAAGGGAATTTAGTTTGCGATAAGGTGCTGAAATGACAAATTTTATCAAATTTTTAGTTTTTCTGAAAATCCAAAAAATGTAAAAAAAGTGCTTTTTCCAAACTCGTCGAACTATTCTCATAATATGAGATACCCCCAGGAAATCGCTAATAAAATGCAAAATAAAGTATTATTTTTTATGAAAAACTTTATTCTATGTTTCCGAAGTATAAACTCACTGTTATTCAGATATATTCAGTTTTTACAGTAGTCACAATCCCATTTTTAACCAGTTTCCCCAGCGCAGCCAGAGTGTGTCCAGCTGGAGCAGGATATGCATTGTACCACAGGTATCTCATATTATGAGAACCACACCGTGCAACTATTCACTTACTACGCCTAACCTGTACATGAAAAACTTGAACACTGTCGATATTTTCCTACTTAGTTATTCAATCCCTAACCCTCCAGGCCGACTTTACTGCTAAATACTTATTTAATAGATAATAAATAGGGTTTAAAGACTTACCATCCAAGAACTCGACCATCACCGATTTCGCAAAAAGTTCGCTTATAATCTTTAGAAGCAATATAAAAAATTGACTTTACCACGAAATTACTTTTTCTTCAAGAGCTACAAGTTAGTGATAGAACCAACACAATGCGCCTCTTAGTTTAGCTGAAACCCCGCTATCTCATATTACGAGAATATCTCATATTCGGGTACTCTCCTCTATTATATTTTTCGTTGTAAATTCAGCTTTTTTGATTGAAAACTAATTTTGTTGTTGTTGAAAATTCAAATGTTTAGTTAAAACTTATATTTTTGTTGGAATTTTGATGGACATGCAGAAATATTATGAAATCTTTGAAAATTTTCTTTAGAATCTTAGGAAAATTATATTTATACCTATATCCTTAAAAATAAGGAACCTCAAGAATGAATAGTTATTTAACATTTTTATCTTGTATCAAAAATTATTTTTTGCCTTAAATTATAATTTGGTTTTAATTAGTTTTTTGACTAAAAATCGTTTTTACTTGAAAGTCTATTTATTTTGTTGTTTTTATTGAAATAGCAATTATCACATGTTTGGTTGAAAACTAACCTTCTTGCCTGAAAATTAAACTATTCGATTGAAAATGTTTTGTTTTTTTTGTTCCAATTTTATTTGAAATATCTGAAATCTTAGAAAATATTTCGAACTTTTTTTTAAGAATCTTAGAAAACTTATATTTATTTTTACAATTTTATTTTAATTGTAAAATAATTTTATTTAAAAATTAATTGTAAATAAATGTAAAATAAATTCAACGAAATTTATTTTATAAAGATGTATCCCATGATTTTAAAAAGACAAAACAATTTTGAAGGTAATTCTTTGTAGTATTTTACTAACCGATAAAGATATTTCTATAATTTCATTCCTGAAATCTATTCTCTAAGGTGAAACATGGTACAAAAATGTCGTAAACTTCAAAGAATGATCAATTATTTACCAGAATTTTAAAAATAAAAATCAATGTGTATCATAATTAAATTAAATTTAGGAATATTTATAAAAAGTATTACAATGTTTCATTTTTAAAAAATATGTATACAGAGTGCAGTTTTTATTAAAAATTTTACGATGGTTTTTGTACCATATTTGACCCTAGGACAGAATCAAGGCAAAATATTCTAAAAATATGTTCATTAGTTATTAAAATACTACAAATAATTACCTACAAAATTGTTTTGTCTTTTAAAAATCATGGGGTATTTCTTTAAAAAATCAATTTCGTTGAATTTATTTTACTATTAATTACAATTAATTTTTATTGAAATTCTTTTACAATTAAAATAAAGTTGTAAAAATAAAAATGAATATAAGTTTTCTAAGATTCTTAAAAAAAATTTCGAAATATTTTCTAAGATTTCAGATATTTCAAATTAAAATTTGAACAAAAAAAAAACATTTTCAACCGAATAGTTCAATTTTCAGGCAAAAAAGTTCATTTCCAACTAAACATGTTATAATCGCTATATCAATAAAAAAAAATATTTTTAATGAAAGCCCATTGAATTTAACTTAAAAAAATGAATTTTCAACAAAATAAATAAACTTTCAAGTAAAAACGATTTTTAGTCAAGAAAGAATTATAACGATAATCTCTGCCTCATGGGACGGGAGGTTTCGAGTATTGCTACAAAGAAATTGGCAAAACCCTACGTGAATGCTTATTAATTTTTTTTAAAAGATATTAAAAGAGCAATCAATTGTTTTATAGTTGTCAGGCGCCAGACACCCAGAAGGGGTGTCGTTCAAAGAACACTAAAGAAATTCATTATCCAAGGAAAAGAAATTTAACAAATTAACAATCCAAAAAAAAGAAACAAGAACTCTAAATTAATCCCCAAGCTAGCTCCGAAGGAGAGGGATGTGGTGGAGGCGGAGAAACGAATCAGATCATTTTTTTTTATAAATCAATCAAAGAACCGGCATTTAAAACAGTAAAATTAAAAAATAAATTTATTATAAAAAGGTGGAATGGTGGTGATGATTCATGGTTACAAGTTGAATGAAATAAATGGTGAGTGATTACATTGGAGGAAAATAAAAAAAATTAGATATAAGGTAATTCCGCAATAATGGCGGTGTAACAGGTGTGTCGATACGGACACTCAAATCGCAATTTCTTAACAAAAGAAATAAGCCGCACAAACTATTCCGCGATTACGGTAGTCGAAATTTTACGTACTTGGCTTTAATCATATTACGATAATCTTCTGATACATTCGTGATTAGGTTAGAATAATCTCATTCGGTCATACCAAGGTCACGTCCGTACTCGGCAAGTTCACATAAAAAAAAGAATGTAAAGAGAGAAAAAAAAGTTCGGCAGAAATCAAAAGCGGAAAGCAAAAAAAAAATCTACAAATTTGTCACCTCTGGTATATCGCAGCAAATTCCGATACGGCACTCGTCGTTCAAGATTTTCACAGACATCTTTTCTCCCGATAAACGTGCATCTACGATCCGGAAAACGTCAAAAAAATCACGACCGAAAATCTTACATTATCATCACTACTAAAATTCACATGAAAAAAATCGAAAAAGAGAAAGAAAGTCGAGTTTATCGCGAATTTGGAAAACACGTGGCGTTAATGTTAAGATGGCGCGTGGCCCGGACTTCCGCCGCGCGTCTCACTCCGAAAAAATCACACACATCGCAGATTTAAAAAAAGAATCAATTAGAACTTGAAGCACATGTTCAGGAATCTACAGCAAAGTGTACACACACAAAAAAAAGAAAAGAGATCTAAAGCGGATTGTCGCCGCCTACCTTGGTCCTCGAAGCTCGGATCCTCGTCCCTTCGCCATTTCCAAGTTTCAAAGTCTGTATCTAGCGGGTTGCAGTGCCTGCGTTGATGGCCAACAAAGAACTGAACTCCTCGTCGCTCCACTCGCCTGCCGGCTTCCGTTTCCGCGCCACATGCCTGGTCCGTGAGGTGCTGCCCTCTGGACTCGTCGTTAGTGGTAACGTCGATAACTAGGAGCACCGACCCAAGTGTGTTTGCTTTTCCCACGGAGCAGGAAGATTCAGTGTTGCAGTTAAAATGGCCGCGACCATTGTTATTGTTCACTCGGAGCGCCGGCAAAACATCCTTCCTCCCAGTTGTAACTCTTTTTGGCGTGAGATAATAGCTGCCCTCCGTGACGTGAACCCAGTGCGTGAAATAAAGAAAAATATCGAACAATGTCGTGGCGCGGAAAATCAGTGCAGTGTAGTGTCGACTGATCGGTAGTGTTTCCTCCTTCTACAGGTCACCTGTCACTCTTCTCGATGGGATTTAAAACTTCGAAGACCAGGCAAGCCCACGACAAATCCGTTCACAATTTCTCGGCTCCCTAATTCCTATCCTTAAATAATCCTACCAAAAATATACAATCAAATATACAATATCAATACTATGTTTCTTAAATCGCTAGTTCTTTGCATTTTCTCTCTTCAACTCACACTCTCCTATTCCTAATTAACTTACGTTCATCGGTGAGTTCTCTGCTGGCCATCAGTTCTGCTTATTTTTATTTTAAATATTTATTTGTATAGCATTTTAGAAATCCCGGCAACCTCCCAAATCTGGGGAGAGGATCCCGAACGGGGTGGAACCCACCACGTTACAACACCCCCCCCCCCCCAGACTGACAACTGGGGCTCCAAGCCAATAGGCGTCAGCAATCCGATCTCCATACAAGATTTTGAGGTCTTACATGCGATTTGCTCGGAGTGAGATTCATATCCGATGGTCCCGACGTTCGACTCTAGCGAATTCGCGGAGTAACTACTAGGGAGGAGGGTAGAGAGTTAGGACAGGAGATGAACACATAATGAAATTTTCGATCTTACTTAACTACTGGTAGGGAGATGAACACAGAAAAGTCAAGATTGAATTATTATCGATTTATTTCGGGGCCGATAAACCCTCTCACCAAAAGGAAGCTTACAACAGCAAAATGAACCCATTAGAGTATTGATAAGAGAAAAATAAAAGAAATGAATGTCTCGTAAACGCCTAAGAAAACATGGAGAGGCAAATCTTATTCTACGCCCAAACAAGGCAGGACGGCAAAAACTTAAACTAGAAATGAAGGAAAGAAAAGAAAAGAAACGAAAAGAAAAGAAACAGAGGAGAGCGGCAATGAACTGAGTCTGAGACTGAGAAGAAGAAAACTCAAGAAGAAATGATCGGCAAAACTTAAACCTAAATGTTGACTCGACCCGAGCCTACAGCCTTCTTAGGATCGCCTCGGCTATGGCCTGGATGAGGGGATGGTCCGCATCCAGGCGATAGCGGAGTTGTTCCATCGAGGCGGATGCGAGTTCCGCCAGGGCGGGGGCAGGGGGTGTCGCTGCCAGCTGGAGCGGTCCGGGGGCTTGGCTGAGATCCGGAAGTTGCTGCCTAACCCGTGGGGGGCGATGTTCTGGACCAAACGGGTGGTGGGGTCCAATCTCTCCTCTCCTCCAGGCAGGGCAGCACTTCGGGCATTGGTCAAGCCTTGCTCCCGGGGCGCCACAGCCGTAGCAAAACACGCCCCTGGTAACCGGGCATCTCATATATCGATGTCCCCCACCGTGGCAATTCCAACATCCGCCTGCTGGGGCTCGGGTTAAGGGTTTGCGGCGCTCCTCCGGCAGCATTTTGTATGCCGCAGGGGAGCACGGCGCAGGTGAGGTTTCCGTCACCCTGGCAGGAGTCGGAAGAGTGGCTGTTTCTCGTAGAGCAGCAACTGGAGCCCGAGCCGAGGTTCGCGAAGTCAGCATAGGGCCGGAGGCCAGTTGTGGTTTCCCCCCAGCTTCCTCCGACAACCTCGGTCCGGGCGTCGAACTCTCCACGTGAAGGCCCATCCTCCGATCCCCACCAGGGATCCCGAATCCTACCCCTGCCCCTCGTCGCGTCTCGGCATGCTTGACAGCCTTAGTGTCGGAGGCGAGAGCTACGGCGGAGTCCTTCCCCTTCTTCTTCCTCGCCGGTTCTGGTGGTCTGGTAGTTTTGGGGATGGCTCCTCTTCCCCTTAGGCCTCCCTGGTCCCCTTCGTCGCGCGAGGTGGATTGTGGGAACCCCACGGATGCTCTTGCGGGGTCGTCCTCGCTTCCTCGGCATGGTTGGAGTGGAATGGGGGGGGTGACTCTTCACCTTCCTGGACGGCAGCCGGGGGGCTTCGTCCCCGAACCGGTCCGCTCGGTTGATGGGTCCGTACGGACCCATTCGGGGCTCCATTGTCCTCGGTCTCGGTGGTGGTCTTCTTGACGCCCGTCCCCTCGGGTGGTTGAAGGCCCAGACGCCGGTCGGCCGATACCGGGGAATTCTCCTCCGGGTGCTCGGACTGAAAGGCATAATCATCGCCAATAAGGCTCGGATCTAATGACCAATAATGTTTAAGGTCTTTTACGTGAGCCCTTTCAACCATTGACGACTCGTCTTGGATCTCGTACACCACCGGAGAGATCACCTTTACTACTCGATATGGCCCCGCATATTTAGGGGAAAGTTTACTTGCTATATAGTTGACTGCCGAAGACAAAACGTGAGTACGTCGCCAAACGATATCCCCTACTCTGTACCGAATATCCCGTCGATGGCGGTTATAATATTTTGCCTGCCTATCTGACGTCAAATCTAAATGATGCGCGACTAAGTCTCTAAGGGCCGGTAATCTCTTAACTCTATCCTCCCACTCCTCAACAGCTAACGGCACAATCTCAGGTACTCCCTCTTCCTGTTTCCTCAATGATTTTGCCAGTCTAGGCTCTCGACCAAAATTCAAGAGCGCTGGCGACACGCGAGTGGAACTGTGGACGGCAGTGTTATATGCAAATCGGAAATCTGGGAGATGTTTGTCCCAACTACGATGATCGCCTTCTACGAAGGACGATATCATGGTTTTCAGCACTCGATTAACCCTCTCGACCGGGTTCGCTTGCGCGTGATACGGTGGAGTAGTCGAGTGCCTAATTCCCAGTTCCGACGCCGCCTTCGCGATCAGTTTGTTCACGAACTCCGTGCCATTATCGGTGAACAATACTTCAGGAGTTCCCCATCTAAACACAATTGTGTCCTCAAACGCTTTCTGTACGCTAACGGCATTCGCCTTCCTCAAGGGCAGAACCTCGATCCATTTGGTAAACATGTCCTGGAATACCAGGACATAGTGATTCCCTGAGCGGCTAGGCGGGAGCGGACCCATTATATCTGCCGCTACCACCGACCATGGCTGCTCAATTACTCGTTTGCCCATCAGGCCAACGGGACCTGCTTGCTCAACTTTCATTTTCTGGCAAATTTTACAAGAGCGAACATAGGTCGACACGTCCCTAAACATTCCAGGCCAGTAATACAACATGGAGAGGCGTTGGAAAGTCTTGTCCACCCCAAGGTGACCTGAAGTTGGCATGTCGTGTGCCTCCACCATGGCCTTGTTTCTAAGTTCCATGGGCAACACTAACTTCCACGCTTCTAAGTCCGGCAACATAGGATCGGTAAGACGATCAGGACGATGACAATACAAACGTCCATCTTCCAGCTTCCAATCTGGAAACTGGTACGGCATCTCCTGGATTAACTTAGTCCTCCTAACGAACCAGAGATCGTCGGTCTCCCCAATGGTATTTACCATTTCAGGGTCGAGTTCGAACATTTGAGAGAGAGCGTCCGGCACATGGTGAAGAGCGCCCTTTCGGTGTCGAATTTCGAAGTCGTACTGCAGCAGTCTTAAGGCCCACCTACCCAAACGTCCTGTGGGGTCTTTTAAGTGGTACAGCCATCTGAGACTGCTGTGGTCGGTGATCACAGTAAAGTGATATCCTTCCAGGTAGGGTCTGAATTTTTCCACGGCCCAAACTACAGCCAAACACTCTTGTTCGGTCACCGTGTAATTCTTCTCGGCCCCTCGCAGAGAACGACTTGCGAATGCGATAACGTGCTCCTCTCCATTCTGTTCCTGTGTCAGGACGGCTCCCAGACCGATACCGCTCGCATCCGTTTGCAAGACAAAGGGTAGACTAAAATCGGGTCTCGACAACGTAGGTGCGGTCACCAGAGCAGCCTTCAAAGTTTGGAAGGCCCGCTCCTGCTCTTCTCCCCAAGCATATCGTCGGTTTTTCTTTAACAATTGGTACAGGGGTTCAGCCTTTCCGGCGAAGTCTTTTATGAAACGCCTGTACCACGACACCATGCCTAGGAATCGTCTGAGCTGCCGCAAATTCTTAGGAGCCGGGTAGTTAGTTACTGGTTCGATTTTCTCCGGATCCGGGTGCATTCCCGTCCTATCTACCAAGTATCCTAAATACCGCACCTGACTACATCCGAACTCACTCTTCTCGCGATTCACGGTAAGACCGGCATTCAGGACGGCATCTAAAACTTTTCCCAACCAATGCATATGTTCCTCGAAGGTCTCGCTGACCACTATAATATCGTCCATATATGCAAACGAGTGGGGCTCAAATTCTGGGGTTATCAGACGGTCTAGCAGTCGTTGAAAGCTAGCCGGTGCCCCTGAAAGACCGAAAGGCATCCTATTATAATGGAAAAGTCCTTTCCCTGGCACCGGAAAAGCAGTCAGCTCTTTGCTTTCTTCCGACAGCGGAATCTGATGGAACGCCTGACTCAAATCTATTTTTGAAATGTAACGCGCCGACGCGAGCTTGTCCAGAATCTCGTTAATATTTCGCATCGGATAAGCATCCTTCTTTGCGACTTCATTTAACTTTCTGAAGTCGATGCAAAGTCTATACCCCCCGTCCGACTTCCTTACCATGACCACAGGATTGGACCATTCGCTCCCACTAGGACTAATTATCCCCTCCGCCTCTAGCTTCTGAGCTGCTTCTCTAAGAGCTTCTTCGACTTTGGGAGATAATCGCCTATGGCATTGTTTTATGGGAGGGTGGTCCTGCACGTCTATGGTGTGTTTAGCTAAACTGGTAGCAGGCAATTTGGTCGGCATAGGCGGTATTTTCTCAGTGAGAAATGCATCTAAACGTCGGGCTTCACTTTCGTGTAACTCTTTTAACCCCGCACAAGCTTGACGACACGATATCTCTGCGGCACGGTCCTCAGCCACGACACACTTCCCCGAAACCGTAACTGATTCTGTCGGGAGTGTTTTCGAGTCGATTTCTTGGCCCTGATAGGAGTGCCACTTCCCTTCACCTAATCTCCATATCCTATCCTTAAACCTAACATCAAAATCAAAGAGTTCGGCAAAATCATGCCCGAACAAGACTTCACAATCGAAAGTCGGCGCAAAACGAATAGACAAAAATTTTCTTAAGCCTAAAAACTCTAAAGGTAAGGTGGCTTGTCCGGCCGTTTCCTCAACAACGCCATTAGGGTACATGATGCACGGGCGTGTCTGGTTAGCTAGTCTCTCTAGCAAAGCGCTAAATTTTCCAAAAGCAGGTTTGCCGACGTACGTACAGCAAGAGCCTGGATCAAAGAGTCCATAGAGTGGTTGGCCATCAACTCTAACTGAAATAAACAGCCGCCTCTCATCCAATACCGCATTTACCTGCTCTTTTTGGATTTGAGGGGCCTTAATAACAAGTGGGGGGAGTGACTGGACCCGATTGTCACTCACCCTTACTCGTTTCCCGGCCGGGGTCCGGAGCATCCGCTGCAGCTCCTCGAATACTGGCCAGGTTGGCCACAAGCGTGGCAAAAAACCTTTTTAGGTTTGGAACATGAGCGATACGTATGGCCCTGTTCGTTGCAGTTCCAACAACTGCCACTCGCCCCCCTATTATTAGTGGCACTAGCGGAAGTGGACACAGGAGGCGGACACGTTGAAGAAGCTGCCTTCTTCGATTCAGGTCCCACCGCTGCACTCGGAGATCCTGGTGCATAGGCGGCCTGGGTACCTATCGAAGGATAGCTGTGACTAGCTGGCATCATTGGTGCCTGAGGAAAGCCTGGACAAAGGCCATAAGGTGGCCAAAAAGGAAGAAAACTACTAAAATTATTTGGCAAATTTAGTTGCGGCATGGGTGGAGGGTTTACTCCAGCGCACTGACTGCCTGCATTGCCGGTAGACGCGGGCTCGTTCGTCGTCTGACTCGCTTCATTAGTAGGCTTGCTATTACTACCCTTGCCTCGGTTTCTAGATTTCCGACCACTTTGGTTGGGGGTAGAACTATTTCCGGTGGAATCCTTATTACTGGGTTTAGTCCCTTGACTGTTAACCGAATCCGTCGGTTCGGCACCCGCAGCGGCAACTCCTTCGGGCTTCCGATTCGTCTTATACGAAAATTCCGGCAGAACACTATCCTTAACAGGGGGAGGGGGTAAATAAGTTTTTGCGATTTCCCTTGTCGCCTCGAACCGCTCACCCATCTCCTCTAGCTCGTCGAATGACTTATAATCCAGCCTTGGAAGAGCTTCGAGGTAAGTAGGGTGTAGATTGTTGATTGCAAGCTGCAATTGCTCATACTCCGAAATCGGAGGATCGTAATGTTCAAAAATTAACCGTAGATTTAGCAAATAATCGGCAATGAGCTCGTCCGGGCCTTGGGTTCTGCGTCGCCCCTCATCCCTAACTCGTGCCTGGAAGTTTATTCCGCCATATCTACGCTTGAACGCTACAACGAATTCGGCCCAGGATTCCCACTTCTTATTGTTGTACCGATACCAGTATTGAGCTGGAGGTTTAAGCAAAAACGGGAGTGCCCTAAAAAGATCCTGATCGGTCAGAGAACTTCCGTTACGGCACTCCTCCACCCTATTAAGGAACTCTTCCGCACTACTATCCCGTTTTCCGTTATAGCTGATATTCCATTTCAAAACTATATTATGGACGTTCGTATTCTTACCCCAACCGGATTGATTCGGAACTTCCGTTTTTCCGGCCAGAGAGGAAGCCCCAATACTGGCTCGATTGTCTACTTTTTCGGAAGGATGTCGATTAGCCGTAGACGGATTGTGGTTTAGTCCTAACATTGGGGTACGACTTGAGTGTTCAGCGGTGACATAACTCGCATCTAACTCGGTATCGCGATCCAATAAACTTTGCGACATTTGTGCTTGACAACCCCGATCGGCTCCCGCGGTCTCCCTTTGTTCGTTATTTCCGACCCAATTACATTCCCCGCTAGTAAAGGTCGCACGAGTACCTGCGGACTGTACTAAACCCTGAAAAGCCCTGGGGACCATGGTAGACCTGCTAACGGGGGTACTAAACGGCATCGTTTGGTTGGAAAACGGCAGGGTAGTGTAGTTCGCGACCGGAAAGGTAAAAGTCACGCCAGGGGTATTCCTAGTTGGCCCTACTGAAAGGTCAAGAACTCCTGGGTCTTCCTCCTCGGGAGAACTCTCCCGGGCCTGTTCACCAGCGCCAGCATTCCTTGAGGTGGGGGAAGGGACTTCAATGCTCGAAGTTTGATTACTACCCGCCCTCCTTAAACGTGAGAAGTCGGCAGATCCAATACTCCCTTCCCCCTCCTCGAGAGTCTCATGCATTCGCCGGCTGAGTTGGTGATATCTCACCAGACGCCAACGCATGGCGACCTCTTCGCCCTCCACTTTGAGTCGAAGATGACTCAAAGTATCGCGCAACTCCTCGACCGTCATCGAGGCTGCCCATTCCACGACCGAATCTGTTGTTTCTGCCCACAATTTGTCTACATCTATGGTCGAATCCTCCATCGCGGTCTAAACTTTCTCTACTTCTAAATCTGAAAATCCTACGGAAGGAGAAAGATAAATCCTCTCTAAAACAGTGGTCTAAACGATAACTGGCCGGCAAAACACAAAAGAAATAACAAAATAGCAAAAATACAAAGATATAAAAATAGCAGCAATAGCAAGATATCAAAAATAGCATAAATACTAAAATATCACATCAGCAAAATGAAATAAGATAAACAGTGATGAAATGATCGAGAAGGATCAGGAACAGCATGTGATACGTGATCATGTGTTATATTGAACCCACAAAACAATGAATTCGGATGAAGGTCAAAAATGCGTATGATGCCTAAGATCCAATAGGCTCAATTGAACTCCTTTCCCAAAGTCGTTTCGGTCCGTCTCATCACATACAGTCGAGACACTTTCCCATTTTTGAAAAAAAAATGACGAGTCGAAAATGGTTGATTAGGCTCAGGATATCGGCAAAATGTTCAAAATCAAAACAACAAAAAAAAATAAAAATTGAATGTCCCAATCTGATTTGTTTCTGGCCCCACGTTGGGCGCCAAATTTTATAACGATAATCTCTGCCTCATGGGACGGGAGGTTTCGAGTATTGCTACAAAGAAATTGGCAAAACCCTACGTGAATGCTTATTAATTTTTTTTAAAAGATATTAAAAGAGCAATCAATTGTTTTATAGTTGTCAGGCGCCAGACACCCAGAAGGGGTGTCGTTCAAAGAACACTAAAGAAATTCATTATCCAAGGAAAAGAAATTTAACAAATTAACAATCCAAAAAAAAGAAACAAGAACTCTAAATTAATCCCCAAGCTAGCTCCGAAGGAGAGGGATGTGGTGGGGGCGGAGAAACGAATCAGATCATTTTTTTTTATAAATCAATCAAAGAACCGGCATTTAAAACAGTAAAATTAAAAAATAAATTTATTATAAAAAGGTGGAATGGTGGTGATGATTCATGGTTACAAGTTGAATGAAATAAATGGTGAGTGATTACATTGGAGGAAAATAAAAAAAATTAGATATAAGGTAATTCCGCAATAATGGCGGTGTAACAGGTGTGTCGATACGGACACTCAAATCGCAATTTCTTAACAAAAGAAATAAGCCGCACAAACTATTCCGCGATTACGGTAGTCGAAATTTTACGTACTTGGCTTTAATCATATTACGATAATCTTCTGATACATTCGTGATTAGGTTAGAATAATCTCATTCGGTCATACCAAGGTCACGTCCGTACTCGGCAAGTTCACATAAAAAAAAGAATGTAAAGAGAGAAAAAAAAGTTCGGCAGAAATCAAAAGCGGAAAGCAAAAAAAAAATCTACAAATTTGTCACCTCTGGTATATCGCAGCAAATTCCGATACGGCACTCGTCGTTCAAGATTTTCACAGACATCTTTTCTCCCGATAAACGTGCATCTACGATCCGGAAAACGTCAAAAAAATCACGACCGAAAATCTTACATTATCATCACTACTAAAATTCACATGAAAAAAATCGAAAAAGAGAAAGAAAGTCGAGTTTATCGCGAATTTGGAAAACACGTGGCGTTAATGTTAAGATGGCGCGTGGCCCGGACTTCCGCCGCGCGTCTCACTCCGAAAAAATCACACACATCGCAGATTTAAAAAAAGAATCAATTAGAACTTGAAGCACATGTTCAGGAATCTACAGCAAAGTGTACACACACAAAAAAAAGAAAAGAGATCTAAAGCGGATTGTCGCCGCCTACCTTGGTCCTCGAAGCTCGGATCCTCGTCCCTTCGCCATTTCCAAGTTTCAAAGTCTGTATCTAGCGGGTTGCAGTGCCTGCGTTGATGGCCAACAAAGAACTGAACTCCTCGTCGCTCCACTCGCCTGCCGGCTTCCGTTTCCGCGCCACATGCCTGGTCCGTGAGGTGCTGCCCTCTGGACTCGTCGTTAGTGGTAACGTCGATAACTAGGAGCACCGACCCAAGTGTGTTTGCTTTTCCCACGGAGCAGGAAGATTCAGTGTTGCAGTTAAAATGGCCGCGACCATTGTTATTGTTCACTCGGAGCGCCGGCAAAACATCCTTCCTCCCAGTTGTAACTCTTTTTGGCGTGAGATAATAGCTGCCCTCCGTGACGTGAACCCAGTGCGTGAAATAAAGAAAAATATCGAACAATGTCGTGGCGCGGAAAATCAGTGCAGTGTAGTGTCGACTGATCGGTAGTGTTTCCTCCTTCTACAGGTCACCTGTCACTCTTCTCGATGGGATTTAAAACTTCGAAGACCAGGCAAGCCCACGACAAATCCGTTCACAATTTCTCGGCTCCCTAATTCCTATCCTTAAATAATCCTACCAAAAATATACAATCAAATATACAATATCAATACTATGTTTCTTAAATCGCTAGTTCTTTGCATTTTCTCTCTTCAACTCACACTCTCCTATTCCTAATTAACTTACGTTCATCGGTGAGTTCTCTGCTGGCCATCAGTTCTGCTTATTTTTATTTTAAATATTTATTTGTATAGCATTTTAGAAATCCCGGCAACCTCCCAAATCTGGGGAGAGGATCCCGAACGGGGTGGAACCCACCACGTTACAGAATAAAAACCAAATCATAACTTAAGGCAAAAAATAATTTTTGATACGAAATAAAAATGTTAAATAACTATTCATTCTTTAGGTTATTTATTTTTTAGGTTATAGGTATAAATGTAATTTTCCTAAGATTCTTAAGAAAATTTTCGAAGATTTTTGAATATTTCTGAATGTCAATCAAAATTCCAACAAAAAATATAAGTTTTAACTAAACAGTTGAATTTTCAACAAAAATGAATTGTCAACAAAAAAAGCTGAATTTACATAGAAAAATGTAATAATCACTATTTCAATGAGAAAAAAATCTAATTTTTGGTTAAAAACAGTTAAAAAATAATAATTCAAACAAAATTATAATTTAAGGCAAAAAATAATTTTTAATACAAATACAAAATTTCAAATAACTATTTATTTAAAAATTTTTTTTTGCTCATTTTAAGGTTATATAAATATAATTTTCATATAGGATTCTTGACCAAAATTTCTAGATATTTTCTAACATTTCAAATATTTCAAATTAAAACTTGAAAAAAAAAATTCAACGAAATAGTTTTATTTTCCGGCAAAAAAGGGTAATTCCCAACGAAAAATGTGATAATTGCTATGTCAACAAAAAATTATTTCAAATAAAAAACGGTTGAATTTAACTTAAAAAAATTAATTTTCAAGAAACTAATAAACTTTAAAGTAAAAACGATTTTTAGTCAAGAAAAAAGGAAAATTACAACCAAATTATAATTAGACGCAATAGATAATTTTTAATGGAAAATAAAAATTTCGAATAACTATTCATTATTTAAGTTATTTATATCTAAGGTTATAGGTATAAATATAATTTTCCTAAGAGTCTTAAGAAAAATTTCGAAGATTTTTGAATATTTCTGATTGTCAATCAATATTCCAACAAAAAATATGAGTTTTAACTAAACAGTTGAATTTTCAACCAAAAACGCTGAATTTTCAACGAAAAATGTAATAATTGCTATTTCAATGAAAAATTTCAAATTTTTAATTAAAAATAGTTGCAATCATCTTTCAAAAAAATTTTAACTGTTTTCTTTGCTTATTTTAATTTCTATAAATATAATTTTCATATAGGATTCTTGACAAAATTTCAGAAAAGTTTTCAATATTTGAGGTATGTCAAATAAAAATTTCAACAAAAAATATTATTTATTAATCAAAAACCAACATCTTCGTATAAAAAAATATTATTATCAACCAAACACTAACTGAGATATTTTTATAATTTCATTCCTAAAATCTATTCCCTTAGGTCAAACATGGTACCAAAATATCATAAAATTTAAAAAATGACCAACTATTTACAAGAATTTTTAAAATAAAAATCACTGTGTATCATATTCAAATAAAATTTGGGAATACTTATAAAAGGTATCAATATTTTTCATTTTCAAAATTAATTTATACAGAGTACAGTTTTTATTTGAAATTTCACGACGGTTTTTTGTACCATGTTTGACCCTATCAGGGCAGCATCAAAGAAAACTATTCAGAAAATATGGTCATTAGTTATTAAAATACTGCAAAGACTTACCTTTAAAATTGTTTGTCCTCAAAAAATCATGAGATATTTGTTTATTAAATAAATTTTGTTAAATTTATTTTACAATTATTCGCAATTAATTTCCAATTACAATTATTTCACAATAAAAATAAAATTGTGAAAAATTAATTTTGTAATGTTCAGATAAATATTTTTAGACATTGAGGGTTTTATAAAGTTTTTATATGTTAAGAAAGCATATGAGGACAAGTTAATAATTTTTTGGCTTTTTCTCTTGAAATCCCCAAAATTGTGATTATAGCTTAAAATAGCATGAAAAGAAAGGTAATTATCAGAGTATACATTAAAAACGTTGATTCATGTAATAAATTAAAATTTTTATAAAATTCAAAATTTTATAATTAATTTAATTCTAATTTAATGAATTAAATTAATTATTTCAATTTTAATTAAATTTTTTTAATTCATTTAATTTTATAATTTAAAATTTTATCAATTTTAATTTCATTAATGCTATACATTAAATTAAAAATTATAATTATTTATTATCATTTGAACTTTGCAATATTTGAAATCGATTGAAAAATAAAACATAAATAATAAAAAATGAAATCACTTGAAAGTGATAAATATTATTAATCTAATCTTAAAATCCCATATACGTTCCTGAAAGACATAATAAAAAATATTTCGAGACTAATCGATCGGTTTTGAGGTTGAACACACCGACGGCCTCTTTTTTCCATTCACCTGTCAAGATAAATATTTATCAGAGGCTAAGTACACTATAACACAATAGTGAGCGTTGCTACGTCAGGTTGCTATGTCAGCGAGCCACAAAAATCTCGCAGCCAATCAGAGATCGTGTTAACTCTAGCAGGCCGCAAAAGCCACTGTTCCCGGACAGAAATGCGTCCGGAAAGACTTACTTTCGGCTAGGGGATGAAGAAAAATTGTTTTTCAATAAATATTATTTATTTATTGAAAATACAATAATCAAATACTTTTATCCAATATATTTTCTTAATATTTAATTTTTTTTTTGAAATTATTGTTTGAATTTACAGGAACAATATAATTGTATAAAAATTGTATTTAAAAATAAATTAAAAAACATGTGCGCTTTTTGTATTTTTCTGAAATACTATACACATTTTCAAACACAATTTTTGATCCAGAAATACATATATTTTTTAATTATGTTTATGTAATATTGTTTGAATTTAAAATAACAATAATTGAACAAATATATTTCTGCATAAAAAATTTTGTTTGAAAATGTTCATTGTATTTTGTTTTAAATTACAAAAAACGTTCTCAGAAATCAAATTATTAATTAAAAAATTAAAAATAAAAAGAAACTTCGAAATAAATCAGTGCTTAATTAAAGCCTGCAAAGTTTTTTTGATCGAAGCGCATATGTTTTTAATTTTATTTTGTATAACATTTTTATACACTGATTGTTATTTTAAATTCAAACAATAATTTTATAAAAATCAAACATTAAAAAAACTTTCCATGATAAAAATATTTGATTATTGCATTGGCTATTTAACAGAAAAGAATGAAAATTCACATCGGAAATGCATTATTCAAACAAATAAAGGTTTCATAAATGATAAAGCTGACTTCGTGAAGAATTGACATTTTTGGATTAGTGGTACTTTAGGGGCACCGTGTGGGTGTGTTACGTGTGACAACCTCATATGACTGATATAAACATTATTTTTTTTGAAAAGTCCTGTACAAGTCCTCGAACTTTCCAGTCACCTTTTCCTTAATCTTAAGAATACTATTTTCATGTACATGAATTTCCAACCAAATGGTTCAGTGATGCCAATGTTGGCACCTTTTGCTATTGCGCTTGCGTTCGGGCCGCGCACTGATTGGCCGCAGTTGGCACGCAATTCAAAATTGGAATTAAAAACAATTCTTGTAACTTAAATCAATAATCATTCAAAAATGCACGAGAATGTATATAAATTGTACAATTTCTGATTTTAGACAAGAAAAAAATTTGTAACACATATAGTTTTTAGAGAACAGTTTATTTTCTTTGACTTCCGAAGAACAATTTATATCTCACAAAACATTTAATTTCAGAAGTCTAAAATCAGAAGCTGTACAATTTATATACATTCTTGTGCATTTTTGAATAATTATTTATTTAAATTACAAGAATTGTTTTTAATTCCAATTTTGAATTGCGCGCCAACTACGGCCAACCAGTGCATGGCCCGAACGCAAGCGCAGTAGCAAAAGGCGCCAACATTGGCCTCACTGAAATGGTTGCCTTTGAACTAAAAAAGAGAAATTTTCATTCTAAAATGATTAGTTAAATTTTCAGTTAAAAAATTATTCTCAATAATGTAGTTAAATCTTTGAATAATAAAATAAATGTTTAACGAATTAATTCAACTTTCAACCAAAGAAGATGAATTCTCAATGAAAATTTTAGTAGCCAAATTTTCAGCTAAAAACGATCAGTTTTCAACTAAATATAGAATAGATAAATTTAAAGTTAAAAAAATTAATTAAGAATTCAGTAAAGACTGGTTGTTTAAACAATTCATGAATATAAACAATAAAAATTATATTTTTGACCATCACTAGTTGTTTTTGGAAAATTATTTCACCTCAGAAAGAATTGTTATATTATGTCTCAACATTTTGGCAATTTAAAGCTTGAAGCAACCAAAAGTTAATAATTTGAGTTTGAAAGTGTTTGAAATTAAAAAATTTTGAATTGGACTTAAAAATTGAGAAAATTTGCAATCACTAGTTGTGCTATTTAACAGAAAAGAGTGAAAATTCACATCGGAACTGCATTATTCAAACAAATAATGGTTTCCTAAATGATAAAGCTGACTTCGTGAAGAATTGACATTGTTGGATTAGCGATACTTTAGGGGCACCGTGTGGGTGTGTTAGGGGTGACAACCTCATATGATTGATATAAATATTATTTTTGTTGAAAAGTCCTGTACAAGTCCTCGAACTTTCCAGTCACCTTTTCCAATTATTGCTGAAATTTCTCCAAAAACTTTTCCCCGTATTTCACGTCGATTGGCAAACATACATACATACATACATACATACATACATACATACATACATACATACATACATACATACATACATACATACATACAGAGAGACCGACAGACGGACAGACAGACGCCATCGCCAAAACCTGATTTTCGGCTTCAGGGGATCTCGAAACGTGGAGATCCGTTCAAAAACTGAGGTGTGAAATTTCGGCCTAATATAGTACTTTCTCAATCATAAATGATGAAAATGTAAAAATGATTACATATTTTCATGAGTCCCGAAAAATTGGGGGAGTTGGAAAAGGGGATGGACTAGTCGTCCCGAAAATTCGGGACGACTAGCCAAACTTATGGAAAATACTTCACTACTAATCCCGAATTTCGGGACGACGAGACACTCCGTTTAAGATTTCGATTGCTTCTCTATGTTTTCTTGGAAATTTATTGCACGTTTTTGCGATGACGGTTATTTTGTCAAATAAAATGCTATGTCCTGTTTCGATATGATGCTCAGCTAGTGCTGATTGCGTGAAATGTTTTAGCCTGACTTTACTCTCATGTTCCTTTACACGTTGGTTTACCGCCCTCCCGGTTTCTCCAATATAGACTTGGCCACATGAACAATGGATTTTATATACTCCTGGTTCACTGAAAGGTGCCTTTTTATCTTTAGGGTTATTTAGAAGTTGCCCTATTTTCGCAGATGGTTTAACTTTAAAAAAAATACAAGAACATTGCGCGTACTATGCTCGCACTAATTACCCTTTCTTTAGAAAAAGAACTCTGTTAATTTTCCAACATATTGTTATAGATTTTACAGAAAATCTTGTATTATTTGAGAACGTTGTACATGATTTACAAGAATTTTCCTTATTACAGCGAGAAAATTCCAGTGAATTCAATATGAATGACAATTTTTTCCACTTACATACAATTCTTTCTTTTGGTGGAAAATTAGTTTTTTTATTGAAAATCATTTTTTTTAACTAAAAAGTCACCTAAATTTTGTTTTGAAATTTTTTTATAGACATTTAATCTTTTCGGTAGAGAATTGATTTGTTTCCTTGAAAATTTAAATACTTCTACGAAAATTTAAGTTACTTGCTTAAAAACTTATTTCTCTATCTGAAAATTTAACTAATCTATTTTTTGTTGAAAATTGATCTTTTTTAGTTAAAAATTTATCTATTTTGTTGAACGTTTGTCTTTTTTTGGTAGAAAATTAAACTTTTTAGTTAAAATTCATGTATTTATTTAATTTCTTTGGTTAAAAAATAGATTTTTCTTATTAAAAATTAATTTTCAAACTAAAAATTTAACTCAATTTCTTATCGACATTCTTTTTCATATAAATTTAATCTTTTTGATAAGAAATTCATTTGTTTAGTTGAAAATTCATTTTATTTGCTTAAAAACTTATTTCTCTAACTAAAAATTAAACTATTCTATACTTTGTTGAAAATTTATGTTTTTTAGTTGAAAATTCATCCATTTAGTTGAAAATTTATCTTTTTTTTTGGTAGAAAATCAACCTTTTTGGTTGAAGATGCAACTATTGGGTTGAAAATTTCATTGAAAATAAAAAATTTTGATGGAAAATTCATGTATTTTCTTAAAAATTATTCTTTTTTGGTAGAAAATTAATCTTTTTGGTTGAAATTTTCATTTCTTTAGTTGAAAATTATTTTTTAAATTGAAAATTAATTTTTTTAAATAAAAATTTAAAAATTATTTTTGTACTAAAAATTTAAATATATTCCATTTTTCGTCAAATTTTTTTATATAGCCATTACACCTTTTCGGTTGAAAATTCATTTGTTTGTTGAAAATTTAACTATTTTGTTGAAAATTTATTTTATTTGTTTATAAACCTATTTCTCTAACTGAAAATTGAACTATTCTGTTCTTTGTTTAAAATGTACGTTTTTAGTTGAAAATTTATCTTTTTTTGATAGAAAATTCATCTTTTTGGTTGAAAATTCACCTAATTGGTGAAATGTTTTGTTTTGGTTTGAAGATGCATTATTTTAGTTGAAAGTTCATTTCTTTTGTTGAAAATTGAACAAATTTTGTTGAAAATATGTTTTTTTTGTAAAAAATAATTTTTTCAACGAAAAATGTAGCTACTTCATTTTTGCTAGAAAATTGATCTTTTTAAGTTAAAAATTCGCTTATTTTGTTAAAAACATTTTCTCTTTTATGAGAAATTTAATTATTTAGGTAGAAAATTCATATTTTTTTGTTATAAATTCAACTTTGTTTTCAAACATTAGTCTTCATGACCTAAAAACTCAACATTTTGGATGAGAATTTTTTTATTGATTGAAAAATCTTTCTTGGTTGAAAATTCAACTCTTTTGTTGAAAATTTATATTTTTTGGTGCAAGTCGACAGTTCAGCACCTAACGATCGGGGGCATGATCCAATATCGCACCGGGGATCTCCGGCCTCGAAGTTCGAAGTCAGTTGCCCAGTGCCATCAGATGTTTTTTCATCACCCGCATCTTTACACGTCAATTTTGAAATACATTCTACTTTTATGCAGTAACTTAATAAGTATTATCGACTGAGAAGAAAGTATAGTCTATATATTTGAATATTTTTAGAAATCCTACAATATCAACCGAAACTTAAAAATTTTAAAGTTTTTACGGGGCACTTGGCTTTAAACTTCAGCCCTGAGAATGTTGACGTCCCTAGCGATTCTCATTTTACCTTACTGTTGTGTAATTCCTCGCCTAATCAAAGTGAAAATCTCTTTAAAAATTCTGCAATCTATACTTTCTTTTAAGTGAATCGTTAATATCACACAAAAGTAAACTTTATATCATTCATTTAATACAAATTTACAATACTTTGCGTTATTTTATAATATACTGGTATGAAAATAATACAACCCTAAATCCTAAAATAATTTTAAACTTTATATAAATGCAGTAATGTCCTCCATTTACCGAACTAATTGGGTAAATTTTAATAAACAAACTTTCTCCGTGTATATTGGAGAAACCGGGAGGGCGGTAAACCAACGTGTAAAGGAACATGAGAGTAAAGTCAGGCTAAAATATTTCACGCAATCAGCACTAGCTGAGCATCATATCGAAACAGGACATAGCATTTTATTTGACAAAACAACCGTCATCGAAAAAACGTGCAATAAATTTCCAAGAAAACATAGAGAAGCAATCGAAATCTTAAAACACCCTAATAACATCAATAGGGACAATGGATATAATACTAATCCGATTTGGCTTTCCGTCCTCCCGGGTTTAAAAAAAGACTTGATTGGCCAATCAAGTTTGACCAGTCCCCACCATGGGGCGCTCTGGCCAATCGCAGGCATCGTAGAGAATACATACATAAGAACAACATAACCTGAAACTTCAGTTTCAGGTCAGCCCTGAAGAAGTGAACTGCAATGTTCACGAAACGTCGGCAACATTCATAGTTTCGCACACGATTGAAACCCGAAAAAGCTTTAAAATTAAAAATTTTAATTTATCATAATGAATCATCGTGAAAGCATTAAATCTACTATTAAAGGTAATACATGTTTCTTTATACATTTTAAAGAAACATTTATATTATTTTTACTTAATACACCGGAATGTGAAATATCAATTGGAAAACTAAATATTTACTTAATTACAAAATTAGCATTAAAATTAATTCATGTGGCAAACATTTAATATTGTCACTAATTTTTTTTCTGTAGAAATAAAATTAAGATTAGAATTGCAAAAGTATTATCATTTTATATTAATTTTTTATTTTGTAAATCATGTCAGAATCCCTGCTTCTACTTTACCGATGTTTTGAGAAAACAGGAAGAAGCTGCGAGGAGCCAAGGATAATAGATTTAAAATCATTACCCTTAGAGCCGCAGAGCAACGATTTTACCTGTAGAAAAAGAGTGGAGGAAGGTAGTGCGAAGAGGGCAGTAGCTACGCATCGCACGAAAGTAGTTGCTAATATATTGTTCCCCGACTCCGTCGCCACTTGCCGCATCTAGGTGTATAATATCTTTGATAAGAGACTTCGTCAAAATCGGGCTGCTAAAAATGCCCTCTTGGCCGGTGGACCTAGTCCTGAGAGTTACTATGAAGTTTTCGGCATTTCTCAGACGTTACGCGTCGGTAATTGATGAAATTAGGACCATAATAGCACGGAACATTCCTGGAACGTTCCGCGGGAACTTTCGGAACGTTCCTGGAACGTGTAAAATGTCCGCCGCTTGGGATCGTTTCACTGGAACGTTCCAAACATAAATTAACGTTATTGTTATTATTATCAATAATAATCGCGTGAACCGTAAGTGATAGGTTCCAGTGAAACGTTCCTGGAACGTTCCCAAGGGGCGGACATTTTATACGTGCCGGGAACGTTCTGAAGGTGCCCGCGGAACGTTCCGTGCTATTAGGGGGAATGTTAAAAATGAGTTACCCCTGCACGGAGAAAAAAATATGCCTCTAATAGTAAGAGCACTAGTCATGCTTTTGTCGTAGGTTTCATTCTTGCTATCTTGGTACAAAATTCATTCATTTTAAGCAGGAATCCCTTTATCCTAAAAAAGTACAAAGATTCATGCTTTTAAAGCCGTTATCCCTTGCGAAAATAGCTCGAACTTCGCCTTGCTACGGTTGTAAGAAAACTCATCCTATTAGAGTATGAGTACTCTTACAAACGAGATATTAGGTCACGCGCAAGCGTCGGTAGGCGTGGCCTAATATCTCTTTTGTAAGAGTACTCATACTCTAATAGGATGAGTTTTCTTACAACCGTAGCAAGGCGAAGTTCGAGCTATTTTCGCAAGGCACAACTGCTCTAAGGGCATGTGACTCCAGCAATAACGGCATGCGCTTGATTCTTTTATGGTATAGGACATTTAATGCTAAAAATGTCTAACCTGATGCCAATATTGGTAGAAATTCATACCAATTTCGCACATGAAGTTCCATGCTGTAATATTAAGAGCTCAGCCTACTATAACAGTGTGGTTTTTTTCTCCGTGTGGAGTTACAATTACAGGAGTTACCGTGAACATAAATTTATTTACCACTCGAATATTAAATAATAAATAAATAATAAGATAATAATACGCTACCGGCCAAAAGTTTAAGTTCACCTGGTATTTGATGACTGATTAAGTTCTCTTAATTTTAATTATGACAGCTAAAATTTTTTACTTTAAAATGTTGAATGCTCTCAAAATTCAAAATTGTGTATGAAATGAGCACAGGATAAAGCCAATTTGTCCATTTTTTTAGTAGATATTGAAAAAACAGTGCACATTTCTAATGTTTTCTTAAACTTTAGGTAATATCCGAAATAATCAACATTTTCTGATGTTAAGAGGCTCATTTTAAAGTTATTTTTCCACATTATCGCAACAGCCCTGGCGGACCGAATGAACGGAACGGATAAGCTACAGCGTATCCTTATAGTATCCACATCGTATCCTCTCCGTATCATGCAGGAAAACTCATTAAAAAAGCAAGATGAACATTTAACTTGTTGAAATTCGGATTCTACGTGAAAATTTGCGTTAGAATGTCACGGAGTAATTGCAATAGTTTTTCTTGCAATGTTAAAAACTTTAAAAAAATATAATACCTATCGACAACGTGGGCTGAAGGCGCCTTCAAGCGCATCCATAATCGCGTAGGTAGTATGTTGCTACTGAACGACGATGCATTTGAAGTCGCCTTCAGCCCACAATAATGACAGGTATAATATTTTTTTAAAGTTTTTAACGTTGCAAGAAAAACTATTGCAATTACTCCGTGACCTTTTAATGGGAAATTGCACGTAGAATCCGAAATTCAACAAGTTAAATGTTCATCTTTCTTTTTTAATGAGTTTTTCTTGCATGATACGGAGAGGATACGATGTGGATACTATAAGGATACGCTGTAGCATATCCGTTCCGTTCATTCGGTCCGCTAGGGAGCTCATGGACATATTATTTTTTTGTGAGAAGTTGTAGGCTCCGGAAGCTACGATCAT
>CAKNYM010049826.1:0-14187 GCA_932195095.1 Andricus curvator
TTTGTAAGAGTACTCATACTCTAATAGGATGAGTTTTCTTACAACCGTAGCAAGGCGAAGTTCGAGCTATTTTCGCAAGGGATAACGGCTTTAAAAGCATGAAGCTTTGTACTTTTTTAGGATAAAGGGATTCCTGCTTAAAATGAATGAATTTTGTACCAAGATAGCAAGAATGAAACCTACGACAAAAGCATGACTAGTGCTCTTACTATTATAGGCATATTTTTTTCTCCGTGCACAGATAAACTTTTCAAAAGTGTGAAAATTGATGCTACATCAATTCAAAAACTGGTGTATCGAAATTCAGAGCTCATTAGTCAAGTAGACAACAGACTGAACGCACTCCAAAATGGACGTTGAGAAGCAGCAGTTGGTGAAGGAGCTGCACAAGCCAGCTAGAAGAAATTACCAACGTCGACATTTTGGCATTGGTGGAATTGATGAGACCTGGCAAGCTGATCTTGTTGAAATGCAGCCATACGAGAGAGTCAACAAAGGATACAAGTACATCTTAACTGTAATTGACATATTTTCAAAATTTGCTTGGGCTGTTCCCGTTAAATCCAAGAAGGGTGAAGATGTAGCTGCAGCCATGGAATCTGTACTTGATAAAGGACGCGTACCAAAAAATTTACATGTTTATAGAGGTAAAGAATTTTACAACTCGCAGTTTGAATATCTTATGAAGCAATATAAGATAAATTTGAACTCGCAATTTAGTAATTTGAAAGCATCAATTTGCGAGAGATTTAATCGTACATTGAAAAATAAAATGTGGATGCAATTTAGCTTGCAGGGCAATTATAAGTGGATAGATATTTTGAAAGATTTAATTTTTTCTTACAACGATACCAAACATCAGACTATTAGAATGAAACCAAAAGATGTTGATAAGCGAAATGAGAAAAAATTGTTGTTTAATGTATACAAAAATTTTAATGTGAAACAAGCAGTTAAGAAAGCTAAATTTAAAGTTGGAGATAAAGTACGTATGAGTAAATTTAAGCATGTTTTTGAGAAAGGCTACACACCGAATTGGACAACTGAAATATTTACCATAAGTCATATTAAGAATACTGAACCAGCGACGTATATGCTTAACGATTATCAAGATAAAGCTATTGCAGGTAGTTTTTATGAACAAGAACTTGGCAAAGTTAGACATCCAGACATTTGTGGAAAAAGTACTGAAAAAACGTGGAAATGAGCTGTTTGTAAAATGGTTAGGTTTTGACGACTCTCACAATAGTTGGATAGTTCAGTCTAGTTTTTAGGTATCCTTGTATTAATATTAAGGTTTTTCTGAATAAAGTTGATTATTCTCAAACATATATCTTCTTTTACTTACACATCTACCTACTCCTTAATCTAGTAAATGAAAAAAGGTGAATTTGGTTTAAATTATATTTTTATTCAGATTCTCATACTAATAAAATACTTGACAAATGTTAATGTACAAGGGTACCATTCACACATCTGAGTTCTGGTAATTTCTCAATCACTTCTTCACACACATTTTGATTGTAAAAAGTAATCATTTCAAGAAACAGAATTTCAAATCGCATGAGATTCGTAAATATAAGTTTTTTCATTGCCTTATTTTTTAAACTTGCATAATTTTTTTGTATATAAGATTTTACACTTTTCACACAAGGTGATTTCACATTCCGCCAAACACCTTCAGCTATGGTTTCAATGATGACATCCTTTGTGTGTTGAAACGGCATAAGACTCTGTTCCAGAAGGTACCGGTCGATACAAAGACTGACTTCACGGAGAACAGCAAACGTTGTTTCTTGTAGTACAAACGGATAATATTTCTGAGTTTCTTAAATTTGTTCCAAAGCCACTATATAATCACCAAAAGATGTAGTCATATGTATATGAAAATTTCCACAGTCGATTCATTGCTGCTTCTTTTGGCCATTAAAGAACAGTGAAATGAGTTTGAAGTAACTTTTGAATAATTTCCAGTCTTCAGGATTCAGGGTTATACTTGCACGAGGATGACTGGCTAACAATTTCACTGATGAGGAGATCTTTCCTGAAAATAACAATAATGATGAAAGAAAAGAGCTGGCCTCCTTTTATAGGCGCTTACATCCTCTACCAAATTTCAGAAGACTTCTGTACAGTATTGCATTACATGATGCAACAATGTTCTAAAACGTTCTAGAACGTTCTAAATTGTAGTCGATACACCTAGAAACACGTAAAATTCGTTTCTCGAAATTGGGCAATATTGCATCATGTGATGCAACAATCTTCTAGAACGCTCTACACTATAATCGACACGTTCGGGATATCATTTTTGCAACGCAAAATGTGATGCGTCATTACAATAACCTTGAAGCTGTTGACGAAAGAAATTCTTCCCAGAAAGCAATAAATCATCCTTGTTTTTCTCCTTATAACCTTGAGCCTGTTTACATGAATTCATCTCTACACCTGCATCCTTTGCGCACTTAACGAATTTTTTGTCGATAAAAAAGCAATAAATCTAATTCATATAGGCGAAAGCAGGGTGTCACATCAAATTTCACATATATACGCCTGCATATTTGCGCATTAAAAATGAATGTTTTATCTATAAGGAAGCAATAAATCATTCTTGTTTTTCTCGTAATAAAGTTGAACCTGTTGACATCAATTCGGCTCTTACAATTACGCAATATTATTCTGTGACGTCATCATGACCTTTGAGAATGTTCTAGAAGCTCCAGGATCCTCCGAGAATGTTCTAGAAGCTTTGCAGAACGGCCTCCATGCCAGCCTCACACGGATACACACGGACACATACACACAGACAATCACTAATAATAATTGGTCTAGAAATGGCCCTGCCTATCTACATAGCAAAGTACACTCCTAATCAGGTCAAAGAAATAATGGAAGCAGATGAAAGTGAAGTCTGGCTTACCGACACTGGCGCGTCACGACATCTCACTTTCCGACGGGAGTGGCTTACTGATTATAGATCGTAAAAAAGTGTCCATACTATATCGCTTGGTGATGATGGAATTTGTGACATCACTGACGAAGGTACAGTACTTGCCAAAAAGTTTATGGATGGTGTTGGGCAGGACGCCCGTATTGAAAACGTACTATACGTGCCGAAATTAAGAATGAATCTGTTTTCTGTCGAGATCTGTATGAGTTAAGGTTTTGAAGTGAGTTTTCAAGACAACTCGGTGAAAATATTACGTGATAACGCGGAAGTTGCGTGAGGTGTAAAATAAAGAAGCAATGTTTATCGCATGCTCTTTAAAAATGTAAAAATGGGCAGTAACGAACGAGCAAACATTGTGACAACGAATCTAAAAGTATGGCATGAACGGTTAGGACACGTGGGCAAACATGCGATTCACGAAGTAATGACAAAGGGACTAGTTAACGGAGTGTCGTTCAGTAATGAAAGTGACTTTTTCTGCGAGCCCTGTCAGTTCGGAGAAGCTCATTGATTGCCATTTAATAAAAAGATGGTTAAAATCTCAACAAAACCTGGTGAAGTCTTCCATACAGGCGTGCACGGGTCAATGTCGGTAGATTCGCTCGGTGGTCCGCGCTTCTTCTTAACCTTCAAGGACGACGCGAGCAGCTATAGACATGTGCACTTTCTCAAACACAAGTCTGAAGTTTACGAAAAATTTAGATGTTTCGAGAAATTAGTTTGAAACAAATTTGGAAGAAAAATGAAGGTTCTTTATTTAAACAACGGTAGTGAATTCTGTGACCAAAGAATGGACGATTACCTTTTGACATGTGGAATAAAGAATGAAAACACGGTGCCGTGCACTCCTGGACAAAACAGCAAATCGGAGCGCGACAACCGTACAATAGTAGAAAGTGTGCGTGCAAGGATTCATGCAAAGAATATGCCTCTTTTCTTTTGGGCAGAAGCATTCAACACTGCGGTATATGTGCTCAACAGAACTGTATGGTCTAGTGACGCAGTCACACCTTAAGAGATGTGGGTTGGAAATGCTCCCGAGCTAAGGAACTTACGAATTTTCGGGTCGGAAGCATGCGCACATATACCAAGACAATTTACCAAGAAACTCGACGCTCGAACACGAAATACTATTTTTGTTGATTATCAAGACGAGTCTGCAAACTACCGATTGTACGATCCAGCAACAAAGAAAATCAGTATTTTTCTAAATTCACCGTTTCATGAAAAGATCAGCATGGTCTCATCAAAACCTTCGGAATCAGAAGAAATCGATGAGGTAATTCTTCCGGCTAGTACACAACTGGAGAACAATGTTCCTGTAAAAGAAGAAGAGGAACAACAAGATGAAGAAGATTTCCAAGAAGCCGAGGAACACCATGGAGGAGAAATAGCAGTTGGCGAAGATGTCAATACTGGACGACATCAGGAAACTTCTCGAAATTTAAGAAACAGAGCATCACTACGACCTCCGGCAAGGTACGAGGTCGATGTGGCTGAATATATCACCCCTAACACATCCAAAGAAACAATAAGCTGTAAAGATGCCGCGCAGTGGGTTTTTGGTTCCAAGGACAAGAGATCTTCAAACAATCGACTCGAAGTGGGTTTTCCGAGTGAAAACTGATCCAGAATGTAGATTTACGGCCAGGTTGTGTGCATGAGGATTCCTGCAACCCAAATAAATCGACTACACCGAGACGTTCCCTTCAGTGGTCAGGTATGACTCTCTTCGTGTATTTCTTGCCATGGTGACACAGAAAGACCCTGATTTGCTACAGTTTAATTTTCAAACTGTATTTCTGTACGAACATCTGAAGGAGACAATCTACATGGAAGTTTCTGAGGGGATCGTCGTCGAAGCAGAAGAAAAATGAGAAGAAAATAAAGTGAAAAGGGTTGTGTGTAAGCTCCATAAATCTCTGTATGGTCTAAAACAAGCCCCCCGGTGCTGGAACGAATGGTTTAAAAAGTTCCTAAATGAGTTTACGCTCAAAGAGTGTGAAGCTGACAAGTGTGTGTTCGTCGGAAAGTTTAACAGTTCTTCAGTGTATGTAGCTTTATTTGTTGATGACGGCTGATCACATCAAATTCTAAGAGAACTTTAGATCTCATTGTAAATAGGCTAAGAAGTACCTTCAAAGTAACAGTCGGCGATTCGAGAAACTTTGTAGGATTACAAATAATAAGAGATAGAATAGAAAAGTTCTTAATTATTCATCGAGGTGCGTATGTTGAAAAATTAATCAATAAGTATGGAACGGGTAATGCAGAAGCTGCAAGTGTGCTAGCTGATCCTAATGTAGTTTTACATCCTTGTGAGAATGTATCTCGCCCCAATGTCTCATTCGCGGTAAATTCTGCAAGTATCTGAACAATCACGAGCACTGGCGTGCAGTTAAGCGAATCTTGAGTTATCTTTTTGGTACAGCTAAATACGGTATAAAATATCAAAACGGCGGTAGCGAACCTGAACTTATTGGATTCTCAGATGCAGACTATGCTAATGATATCGAGACGAGAAGGTCAATAACAGGTTCTGTTTTCTGTCTAGCCATCGGAGCTGTCTCGTGGTCGTCACGGAGGAAAAAAATTGATATAGTTAAGTACCGCTGAGGCAGAATATGTGGCTGCATCAGCAACAGTGCGAGAATCAATCTGGTTAAGAAAAGCTCTTATCAGATATCGAATGTCGATGCGTAGGTGAAACTGTCTTGTACATAAATAATCAAAGTGCAATACAGTTAGTTGAAAATCCAGTATATCACAGAAGAACCAAACGCATAGACATTCGCTATCACTGTATTAGAGAAAAAGTCAAAAATAAGGACATAATGATAGAATATTTTCCTTCAGAAAACCAACGAGCTGATATTTGTACTAAACCGATACCGAGAGAACGTTTTAAGACATTATATGATATAGTAAAGTTAATCGATCTAAAAATCTTCAAACAGCGGTAGTTTTCAGAATGTTTATCGCCTTTTTGAATCGCATTTCAACAGTATATGTAGTCTTCATTTGATTCTCGTAGTAAAGCGGTAGAGGGGTTTACCTCACCTCTCTTGTCTTGTCTAGGTTAGTCAGCCGCTCTCTGTATCCTCATAGAAAACATGCGAGGTGTTCCCTATATTAAATACATACTATTATTCTAAAGTCTCACGCATTCGTTAACCCGTAGTGGTCACGCCTCCTACAAATAACGTAGTGGTCACAGTCGGCGCAATGGACCCCACGCAGAAAAACATTTTTGCCATTTGCGTTATTTTGGATGTATCGTCTCAAACCTTGAACTGGAATTTAGTTCAAATAAAATAAAATAATCAAATCAAATAGGTCAGTTATGAACGTGTAAAATAAAGTGAAAAAACTCTTTTCATGCGAAAAACTGTATATTTTATCCATTCTAAACCGTATATTTTATAAATTTTTCTAATAAATAATGATAATAATACAAAGCGTGACCACTACGTGTTAAAAGCAGTTTTCCTCTACAAAAATATAGTTTTAACAGTGGGCAAAGGAGCGCTTCTGTACAGTAGTAGAGTAACAGCGTTACGGAAACACTTACCGACCGAGCAAAGGTTCTGTTCTATGTTAAGATACTGACATAAGGTAATTACCATCGGTCAGTAATGTAGATTTACCATCAATCGGTAATACAGATCCCTCTCATTGATCGAATCTCAGTCGGTATATCAGTTGCCCACTTTACCGACGCTGAACCCGGGCCCTGGGATTCTCCTTAGAGTCTCTGCATCGGAGAGTCCCTTTACACAATCCAACTTAACCTCCTTCTCAAAGTGAGAGAAGCCACGTCACGGGGTGTATACGCCCGGAGTGTTGTTATAAAAGGCGCGCGGTGAGATCCAGCAGCAGATCGAACCGTACCATGACAGACCTCGAGTCAGAGATGGAGTACGAACTGGAAGTAAGTTCATTAACTATTTTTCATGTCGCTTCGCTTTAGTGTATGACAGATTGCCTGCATGTCGATTTGGTTTTTTAAATGCTGCTTTCATTTTGCATGTCGCTTTGCCTTTTGCATATCGCTTTGCTACATATTTTTATAATTTCTAAACTAATATATACTTGTTAAATTACTTTAAGATTTCAACCGAGTCAGTCGGTATATCAGGGATCTTCTTTACCGACTAAGTACTGGGTCCAGTGGTGCACCCACTTGGAACTTTACGCGCACTTTGAACTTAAATAAATAGAAAATTAGAAACTAGCGTGAAGATTTAAAGGTTGAACCAGGGGCGAAAAATGGGGAGATGGGATAAAAATTTGTATTCAGTTCTGGTGACGCCTCTACTTGGATCTCTGCGCATCCAATGATACTATTACACCTTGAATTGCTGAATTTGAATTTCCCGCGCCCGGACATGGGGTCAGTTTGAATTTTGGACAAGTGAATATTTTTCGGCAACTAATAACAGATGGCGACGCTGTAAACTTTCTTGATATTTTTTGCCGAGGCGGTCTCGCAACAGTTGGTATAACCACCATTCGGTTTTATACTTTTCATCGGTAATGCAGATTTACCAGCAGATGGTAATGCATATTTATCAAGAATCGATAATACAAATTCCTGACATGGTTTGAGTCTCCGTCAGTATATAGGTAATCTACCTTACGAACAAAGTACTTTGTCAGTTTGTATTAGGTTTTTACGCACCAAGTTGGAGTAAGCTCTGAATACTGCATAAGGCTTCTGCGCATGCGCATATCATAGGGGTAATGGTCAAATAGTGGGTGAATATGGGTGAGTATAGTGGATGTTTCATTCTAAATCCTCTGACGCTAACTACAGCATCATTAGGAAAAATGGACCTCAAGAATATCAACGCAGGTGGCCGCATGGAAGAGTTCTTACCGATTACACCGCTGTCTCAGCTGATTTCCGAGCGCAAGTACACCGTGACAAAGATCCAGAAAATCCAAAGAAAGTATGGGTCCAGAATCGTTGTAGAGCTGGATGATGAACGCATGGTTTTTTTTACCAGCAACCCGGTAAGAAGGCTTGCATTGAAAACTATTCGAGAACTTCCTGTTCAATTGTGACGTGACAATTATTTAATCCTTTTCGATACCGTTTGTGTTATCGCCTTTTAAATCAAAATAGCAGAAGAAGTTATCTCTTGAGGCGCTTCCTCAAGCTTGATTTTTAGCCGATGTATTACAAATGACATGTTTCCTCATACAAGGATGAATTGTTTGATGTAATATTTTAACCACATAATCTCAATTGAACAATACACAAGCTATTAGTGCCCTTTTTTGAAAAATGGTCTTATTTTTGTTTGTTTTTAATTAATCGGAAATGTGCTTCATTTATGCGCCTGGAAACGAGCAATCCGCCACCGGGAAAGTATCCATGATGAACCGAAAACAGGCGCTCCCAATTTGAAGAGCACAGCAGGATGTTGGAGCGTGACATTTTTCGACGATACTGGAACCCAGGAGGTCAGTCATAACTCACCCGACCTTCCTATCGTTAGAGCATTACACGATACGAGCTGTTTGAACGAAATTAATAATTATTGAAATATTAAGAAATTGAATTTTAATATGCTGTATTAGGTCCATTACATAATGACGAGACGATTAAAAAATATCGAAAAAAATCGGTCGATCCGTTCAATTTCTGCTGGGAGTGTTGGTAATTTTGCATTCGCTTCAAGATTACCTTCAATATTGAGAATACTGACCGATTTTCTTACCCTTTTTTTAAATTTTTGGTTTAATTATATCATTTTCAAATTTTATCAGCTCATACAAATTTCATTCATCCATGTTTTGCGTAATTTTACAGATTGTAACAGTATTCATTGTCGGCGGGTGATTTACTTTGGTCTTTATCGAAAGACCAAAGCAGATTCGAGGAGATCAGATAATTACACATCGGAATAATTAATTAATTACTCAATTGATGATTAATCAAATCATTATTATAATATTGAGTTAGAATAAGTGATTAATCAATTAACAGAAAAATTACTTAATTAAGTAATGGGTCGATGATTAATAAGGTAATTATTATGTGAATAAAGGCTGATAATTAATTAATTAATTAATTAATTAATTAATTAATTAATTAATTGACAATTCCTGCATTCATGTGTGTATTCATTGTCGGCGGGTGATTTAGTTTGGTCTCTATCCAAAGACAGAAGCAGATTCAAGGATGGTTAATCAATTAATTGCCGCTGATTCAAATTCGGCGCCGTCGGCGCAGAGGCGTATCGGCGTGCCGACCTAATCTTAGGTTTACATGGTACCGGATTTCTTTCCGCCAGCTGATCCGGTGGCTTTTGATTTGTTGCGGAAATTCCTGCGACCAATTAGGAGTTAAGGCAAACCGATTTAATTAAATATCTTAGGCTGAAAATTATTGGCTTTTTGTCAAAAGAAAAACTAAATTAGACTATCACGCCGCCCAGTCGCCGCCGAGAAGCGAAGAAGGTGACGCGCCGTCGCGCCGCCGATCAAAATTACTCAAATCGCCGCCGCCGGGCAAAAGTCTCCCGGCGCAACCCTCTAGTAATGTATGAGTGATAAATCAATTATTACATAACTAAATAATAATTGATTATTTAATTAACAGTTGCTGCATTCATGTGTGTGTTCATTATCGAGTGATCTAGTTTCGTCTTCATCGAAAGACGAAAGCAGATGCAAGGATCAGACAATTACACATGAAATTGATGAATTAATTAATTATTTAATTAATAAGTGAAATAGTTTATTAATTGATGAATGATAAAATAATTGTTACATAATTAGGTGATTTTTTTGTGATCAAGTAATTCATTAATTGATGCAATTCGCAGCCTTTTTCTGATCATTTTCTCGACATTCATAATTGTTCTATCTTTTTCCTCAAATCTTTATTTGCTTCAAAAACAACAACTTGCCTCACAATAAATGTGTTGTTGCTCAGGATTCATGAACTATTTTCCTTGAAAATTCATCTTTTCTAGTTCAATTTCACTGCTTTTCATTCGAAAAATTAAACTACTATTCAGTATATGGTATAACATTACTCGGCGAGAATATATATTTTTCGCGTTGAAAATTCGTTTCTGTTTGATGCTAAACATTACTTTTAACTATCTAAAATTTTCGTGAAATACTTAAAATCTTTGTGAAATCCTTTAAGTCTATTCAAACATTTTGCGAAATATTTTTTGAAATTTTTGACATCTTTGAGAAATCATTGAAATCTCAGTGCACTCTTGGAAATCTATCTGAAAACTCTGCGAAATATTTGAATTGTTTGTGAAATCTTGGGGAAATAATTTAAATCTGCGTGAACTCCTTCTGTAATATTTGGAAATCTTCGCGAAATATTCGAAATGTTTAAAAAATGTGTTACAATGTTTGTGAATATATTTACTTTTATTCTATTTTATTTATTACATTTCTTTGTGAAATCACTTGAATCTATTCTTGGGAAAGTCAATGAAATCTTCGTGAAATCTTTGGGAATTCATTCAAATCTTTGTGAAATCTTTCCCAAATGTTAGCGAAATATTTGAAATATATTTAAAATATTGGGTAAAATTTTAAGAATTTGTGAAGTCTTTGGAAAATCATTGAAGTCTTTGTAAAATTTTATAAATCTATCCTACATCTGTGCTAAGTACATATTTGAAATTTTTCCGAAATATTTGAAATATTTGGAAAATAATTGAAACCTTGGTGCAATGTTTGAAATCTATCAGACATCTTTGGGAAGTACTTGAAGTCTTTGTGAAATCTCTTAAATCTATCCGAATTCTTTGCGAAATCTTTCAAAAATCATTGAAATCTTCTAAATCGGTCGTAAATCTTTGCGAAACCCCCCACATTTTTGCGAAATATTTGGGAAATTATCGGAAACTTTGTGCAATTTTTTAAATGTACCTGAAATCTTTACGAAAATTTCAAAATGTTTGTGAAATCTTTGAAAATCTTTAAAATATTTCTGAAACTTTTCGTAATATTTATAAAATTTGCAAATTGCTTAATATTACTCAATTTTATAATAACTTGTTGATTAATCATCGAACAGGTAATTAATTAATCTGATGTGTACTTATCTGGTTTCTCTGCAATTGCTTTTTTCTTTCGTTGAAGAGAAAACAAGATAACCCGTCGATAATGAATACACGCATGAACGCAGTAATTGTCAATTAAGTAATTAATTATCATTGTTTATTTATATAATAATCAATGCATTAAGCACAAAATACTAAATTAATGAATTAATTCTCTAGTTACTTTAAATTGCTAAATTGTATATTAATTCATGGATTAATCATCATTTAAATAGTTAAATTAACTAATCCGATGTGCAATTATATGATTGCCTTGAATCTGCTTTCGTCTCTCGACAAAACGAAACAAAATCACCCGCCGACATTTTTCGCGCCGTAATTTGGATGGGCGGCGCGACGGCGCGCCGCCTTCTTCGCTCCTCGGCGGCGGCTGGGCAGCGTGATATTCTAATGTAGTTTTTCTTTTGACATGAAGCCATCAATTTTCAGCCTAAAATATTTATTTAAATCGGTTTACTTTAACTCCTAGTTGCTCGAAAGAATTTCCGCAACAACTCAAAAGCCACCGGATCAGCTGGCGGAAAGAAATCCGGTACCATGTAAACCCAAGATGACGTCGGCGCGCCGACGGCGCCGAATTTAAATCAGCGGCGGCGCGGTTTTGAAGCAAGTTAGCCGACGGCGTCGCGCGGTGGCGTAGGCGTCTATAAATTACTGAATTGAATAATCAATTAATTGATCAATCATTCTTGAATCTGCTTTTGTCTTTGGATAGAGTACAAACTAAATTACCCGCCGACAATGAATACACACATGAATGCAGGAATTGTCAATTAATTAATAAATTAATTATTAGCGTTTATTCACATAATAATTAACTTATTAATCATCGATCCATTACCTAATTAAGTAATTGTTCTGTTAATTGTCTAATCACTTATTGTAACTCAATTGTATAATAATGAATTAATTAATCATCAATTGAGTAATTAATTAATTATTCCGATGTTTAATTATCTGATCTCCTCGAATCTGCTTTTGTCTTTAATTAAAGACCAAAGTAAATCACCCGCCGACAATGAATACTGTTACAATCTCTAAAATTATGCAAAAAATGGATCGATGAAATTTTTATTAGCTGATAAAATTTGAAAATGATATAATTTGAAAAAAAAAAATTTTAAGGATTAGGAAAATCGGTCAATATTTGCAATATTGAAGGTAATCTTAAAGCGAATGCAAAATTACCAAAACTCCCAACAGAAATTGAACGGGTTAACCGATTTTTTTCTTTATTTTTTAACCGTCTCGTCATTATGTAATAAACCTAATGTAGCATATTAAAATTAAATTTCTTAATATTTTAATAATTATTAGTTTCGTTCAACCGCCTCGAATCGTGTAACGCTCTAACAATAGGAAGGTCGGGTGAGTTATGACTGACCCCCTGGATTTCAGTATCGTCGAAAAATTTCACGCTCCAACATCCTGCTGTTCTCTTCAAATTGGGAGCGCCTGTTTTCGGTTCATCATGGATACTTTCCCGGTGGCGGATTGCTCGTTCCCAGGCGCATAAATTAAGCACATTTTCGATTAATTGAAAACAGTCAAAAACGAGACTATTTTTCAAAAAATGGCACTAATAGCTTATGTATTATTCCACTGAGATTATGTCGTTAAGATATTACATCAAACAATTCATCCTTGTAGGAGGAAACATGTCATTTGTAATACATGGGCTAAAAATCAAGCCCGAGGAAGCGCTTTAAGGCCCATGTAATCTAGAAAACTCACCTTAAAAAATCAATTCCAAATGCCAGCGCAACGAATGATTATCGGGGGGCCATTTTTTCTCTCTTGGAAGCTCAAATCCATATTTGAGGCGGAAAGTCCCTGTGGATTGTCAACACTTGCGATAAATAGGTTAAATGTTAAAAGTATTTTTCTGAATAATTTTGTAATTTTACGTTGTCAAGATTGATTGCTACACAGGTACCCTGGCGGACCCGCCCAACGCAAGCATTACGCTGCAGCTTAATGGTAAAGTAATGTTAAAGTAATGGTAAAGTAATATGGCATTATAATTAATAAAAAAAACAAAATAAATATGTAAACTGTTGCAATGATAATAATACGTTAAAATTTACGTTAAATGGTCATGCCGTAATTGCAACAAGTTGCTTTTTCAGCGTTAAAAAATAAAAAAACAAAGTGGCTGTCATTGAAGTCAGGCCCCTGCATGTTAGCAGTCTGCTAACGCCGGCTTCAAGCGGGTTGCAAACATGCAGGGGCCCAACTTCAATGACAGCCACATTATTTTTTCATTTTTAAACGCTGAAAAAGAAACTTCCTGCAATTACGGCATGCCCATTTAACGTAAATTGTAACGTCTTATTATAATTGCAACAGTTTACATATTTATTTTGTTTCTTTTATTAGTTGTAATGCCATATTACTTTACCATTACTTTAACATTACTTTACCATTACGCTGCAGCGTAATGCTTGCGTTCGGCCGGTCCGCCAGGGTAGCTGTGATGAAAACTAATTTTTGAAGTTTGTTTATCATGATTTTACATTTTTTAATTGAGCACATCTGAATAAGGCAAGAGTTTTGTCACAAAGTGATATATTGATATGCACAATCCTACAAGATTTTGCAAATTTTATGCTTTTAAAGCGCCTTCTAATACGTCAAACGAAAATGGTGTTTTTAATTTATTTTAGATCCAGCTCCGATCGGTTTAAAAGGAATTGGAATCTGAATATTTCCGCTGCTTAATCGGGGATTCAAAAAAGGACAGAAACGGCATTCCTAGGTAATGACATTTCTAATACCTTTGAATGCAAGTCTTCTTACCGAGAAAAATCCTGAAGGTACACACATGAATCTTCAAATAAAATGTGTATACTACTAAAAATCATCGTTTTTTACTTAAATTACCTTCTTCGACTTATCCATAACCGTAGATATAAACGTAATAGGTTTATATATCCAATGAGTCACAGTTTGTAAGGTCAATAGAATAAAGAGACAATAAATCTTTTCCAACTATAATAGACAATGAGACGTTTCGGCTTAGATTGAAGCCATCATCAGTCAAATTTATTAATGTATCTAAAAAGTTAGAAATAATATGAAAAATTATACAAAGTGCAAAGAAGCGGAAAATCAAAGAAAAACAAGGTGTTT
>CAKNYM010049826.1:14197-46666 GCA_932195095.1 Andricus curvator
TAAGTCTCGACCTCTTAAGTATATATATCCAATTAGTCACTTTTTGTGAGGTCAATAGAATAAAGAGACAATAAGTCTTTTCTAATTATAATAGACAATGAGACGTTTCGGCTTAGATTGAAGCCATCATCAGTCAAATGTATCTAAAATGTATCTGAAATTGCGACGAAAAAGCCCGAAACACGGGCCATGGTAGTAAAATTCATTGTTCAATATGTATAACTCTCGAGCTCTTAAGTATGTATATATATATATATATATATATATATTAATTATATTATTATATATATAATTATTATATTATTATATATATAATTATAGTTAATTAATTCCTTGGGATTCGAACCGAAGGGCCTATGACAAAGCCACCGGACGCGTCCTCGGGTTGCGGATAGAGGGTCCCTGTACCAAGGGTTTCTGCTGAATATGGTTACAATAATTAATAAGCAGTCGCGGACAATTGTCCAGGGATGGTCCCGAAGGAATAACCCCCAAGCGGAGGCGTAACAACCGTGCCGAAAGCTGAATGGCACCTGGGTGTGGTGTCTCAAACGGTGACTCTGGGATACCGGGCGACCTCTCAGAGTATCAGCCTTATCCTTGCACGCGGGGCTCTACAAGGATGGACTAACCCTTTTCCCTAGCTGCTCGTGGGAACAACAATGACAACACCAAACATAGTTGTAGGAAGTGCGGTTCAAAACAATCGAACGCGCAGGGCTCCCGACAATGGGTCGGACAACAATGCCGACTACCCTAGAGTTGGGGGAGCCAATCAAGACGGAGTCAATGCGATTGACCGGCGAAATCTCGTTACTTTTGAGTGGACGGATCGACTCAGGGACGACCTGCTGGAGTGCTATGATACCAGTATGGCCCCTGAACGAAAAGGTTACATGGCGCGACTGCATGCTCTGTGGTGCGAGAAACACCCAGAGCTCTCGGATTTTTCGCAAAAACGGCTGCGAAACCGTGCCGAGGACCTCCGGAAAAGGGGTTATATAAGCGGAGCGCCTACACAACCGCAGCCAGAACAAGCCGGCAACAGAGAAAGAGAGGCGACACTGAGACCAGCCTCGAACAGGCATCCAATAGAGGGAGAACGATGCTTCAAGACCCGGAGAAACATCAACATTCAGGTTTCTCCCAAGCCCAAAGATCTGACTGAACTGGATGATGAGCTTCGTGGAGACTTTTCCGAAGAATCCGACCTCTGGACTATCAATTGTAGTGTGTACAATGCAGCGAGAACTTTGGCAGATGCAAACCGTAAAACAAAACCAACGGTTGATCATAAGACCAAAAGACGAATGCATCAACTTAGCACAAAGATAGGCTGGGCAAGACAGTACGCGTCCCGCATTCAGTGTGTGATTGACTACATAACATCTGGCAGGACTTTCACTGCCAAGCTTCGACAGTTCACGCGCGAACTGCGGATCCGTCATCACACAATCAACAAGTCAAAGCTACTGACCATCAGGCAGCATATTGTTGACAGAATACGAGTACTATCTGACGCTAGGAGAAGTCTAGAGCGGAGAGAGAGGTGGGTCAGAGAAAATCAAGAGTTTTCGTCTGACCCATCTCGACTCTTCCAAGACCCTCCAGTTACTGTCGACCATCCGCCCAAACCAGAGGAGGTCGAAGCATTTTGGAGAGAAGTCTACGAAGTCCAACATCCACTTAAAGAAGGCTCAAAGAACATAAACAGCTTCAAGGAGCTGTGCAATGCCCTCATCACAGCTGAGGAGGAATGCCCACCTATCACTACCGAGGAGGTGAAAAACGTATTAAGAGGCATGAAGAACTATTCCGCTCCGGGACCAGATGGCATCAAGACCTTCTGGTGGAAGAAGTTTCCTTCAACCCACCAGCATCTGGCCCGAATTTTTACCTCATATCTAAAGTCGGAAGAGCCTATTCCGGGGTGGTTGGTGGAAGGGCGCACAGTGCTCCTGCCGAAGACAGGCAACTTAGCTGACCCTAAGAATTACAGGCCAATAACTTGTCTGAACACACTGTATAAGATCTTCACAGCTATCCTAAATGATAGGATTGTTCGGACAATTGGACCTGTATGACGAGAGATGTATGAACAACGTGGCTCAAAGAAAGGCGTAGCGGGATGTCGGGAGAACTTGCTCATCGATAGATGTGTCTGTAAAGACGCAGCATACTATCAGCGATTTCTATCGATGGCCTGGATTGATTACCGGAAAGCTTTCGATTCAACCTCCCATAGACTTATCATCTGTCTGTTGGAAAGCCTAAAGGTTCATCCACACATCGTGAGGTGCATAGAGACATTAATGCCGCTTTGGAAAACCAGATTTACTATCTCATCTGGAAAACATCGTGTGATCACTAACAGCATCACCTTTCAGAGAGGTGTATTTCAGGGCGACACCATGAGCCCTCTCCTCTTTTGCCTCACATTATTGCCACTATCTCTCGCACTTCGCCATTCCGAAGTGTATCTCTGCGGAAAACCTGGAAACCGAAAGCATAAGGTCACTCATGTATTTTACATGGATGATCTTAAGATCTATGCTAGGAATCAAGAGAAACTACATCTAGCTCTGAAAATTGTCAAAGAGTACACTCAAGAGATTGGAATGGAATTCGGGTTAGAGAAATGCGCCAAGGTTAATTTGAAGAAAGGAAAACTTAATGGCATCCCCGAAGATCCTGAGCTCGTTGACAGAAGCGCTATACGACACCTTTGCGCTGGAGAGACCTATACATACCTGGGCGTGCCACAGAGCCGCATTCAGGACGCGACATCTATAAAGGATACTCTCCGATGCAGATACAAACGTCTCATCCGGCAGATTTGGTCTTCCGAACTGTCGGCGAGAAACAAAGTATCTGCAACGAACATGCTTGCCGTCCCGGTAGTACTCTATTCATTTGGAGTGGTTCCATGGACGAAGGACGAGCTCAGATCCCTTGATATCGGGACGCGAAAGGTTTTGCACATGAACAAGAGCATGCACCTTAAGTCTTCTGTTCCGCGACTTTACATCTCACGCCGCCTAGGTGGTCGCGGAATACTGAATCTTGAATTTCTTCACAACAGACTCATTCTGGGTACAGCACATATAGTTGCAAATGGACAAGACCCTCTTCTTAAAATGGTCAGGAAACACGAAGAAGTGGGAAAAGGGGCGTTTCTGTACAAAGCAGCGGAGGAGGCTGCTGAAACTCTCGGCCTTGACTTCAATACTAGGGGTGAGCAAAATGCATCAAATCTTATCCATCTTGAATACTCACTCCTGAAGGCCCGGATTAAGAAAGCACAGGAGAAAGACTTCCACGAACAGCTCCTCGACAAGAGGATGCACGGCATCTTCCACAGAAATGTGGAAGATCAGTCGATGTCGTATGAGCTAACGTTTGCTTTCCTTAGATCACCCGGATTGAAGTCGGGCACGGAGGGCTTCATTTTGGCATGTCAAGACGGTGTCATTTCCACTCTAGCATACCGTCGCCACATTTTGAGCCAAGACATTCCCGATAATAGTTGCAGAGCGTGTCATGCACACCCCGAGCATCTAGGACACATACTATCTAGTTGTCCAACTCATGCGGGAACGACCTACATCCAAAGGCACAATGCGGCACTAAGAGTGCTTTATTACCATCTCTGTCACTCTTATGGCATTAGCCCAAATACCTCTCCGCTAAACGCTCCTAGAGAAATAGAGTCAATTGTCGAAAATGAGAAGTGCCGCATATACTGGAACTTCATATTCTCGACAATTGTTTCTGTTGCGCACTCGAGGCCTGACATAGTTCTCCTTGACTTCGAGAAACGAACCATGTTCGTTATCGAATTTTCGGCACCATCTGACAAAAACGTCACAGCCAAGGAGAAAGAAAAGAAAGAGAGGTATAAAGACCTTATAAGGGAGTTGCGACGGTTATACCCGGAATATTCTGTTAAGCTAATCATCTTGATCATCGGCGCTCTTGGAAGTGCCAAGGTTTCACTGGTTAATAGCCTGAAAAGCATCCCTGCGTGTCAAAAGAATGCTGAGACACTTGCGGGGAAAATGCAGAAGGCGGTCGTCCTTGGATCGCTCCGTGTCCTCAGGGTGCACGAGACTTTTGCCGGACCATCGTATTGAGTTCGTCGCAGACTGTAACCACCTATCTCACGGTCGTGAGACGTGGTTACAGCTGAAATTTTACCGCGATTTCGCTGGGAGCGGGTGCAATTTTTCAGATTAGCACCCGCTCCCGGCGAAATCCTGCGGTTGTCCTTATGACAAACTTTTAACTATATATATATACATATCCTTTTTCGTCGCAAACTTCATACTTTTTTGGAGATTATGGCACTACGCTGTTAGTATACTTACACCGTCAGTCTTTTATACAATAATTACCATTTTTTGGAATTTTTATTCTCAGGTATGTTTTTTCTTTATTATTTACACTGTTAGAAAAATCTGTACTGAATTTAGTATACATGTAATGGAAGCGAGAATGCACATCATGAAACTAAAATTAGTATACCAGCGTACAGTAAATTTAGTATATTTATACTGAATTTAGTACACGCGTATACTAAATTTCATATACGTGTATACTAAATTCAGTATAAAAATACAAAATTTACTGTATGCTGGTATACTAAATTTAATTTCAAGTTGTGCATTCTTGCTTCCATTACATGTATACTAAATCTAGTACAGATTTTTCTAACAGTGTATATACCCAGATAGCAATATGCGCACACGGTGCCACGCACGTTGCAGGCATGAGTGCGAATAAATCGTCACGCGTGTCACGCAGTTCACCAAACAGATGTGTCCGCATATGCGTGACATATGCGTCGCACGTCGTGCGAGTCGCACGCGTGTCGATGAAGTGCATCCCTTCTGCAAAGATGGTTTTTAAACGATCCCAATCGTGTCTATCCTTTCTTTCTACAAGGACATGCTAAAACTGCAAATGATTTTATGCTTTTTTATGTTTTTTCAGATATACACGTGGAAAAAGTGAGATTTTATTTGACCTAACTTTTAATTTTCTGCCATTTAAACGAAAATATATATTTATATTTTTCTTTACTTACCAGTTTCTTTAACACAATTCGTGGCACGCAAACATTAATTAAGGCTCAAATATACGAAGAATAATATCGCAATGATCGAGTTCGTTGAAATTTTATAACAATTAACTACTGGAAAAGCACTAGTGTACACTACAACATGACGCTCACATAACCTCACTGACGGCAACGATGTTCGGTGAACCGTGAAGTTTGACAATTGCGCATGCACAATACAGGTACAAATATCATTTGAAATAAGATAAATACATAAATCATTTGAAATACGATATTAATTTGATTCAACTGAACCGAATTTCATGAATAAAAAATATTATTAACATATTGTTTATATTTATTCAGCAAGGACTACGACGAAATATGAGTGATGGCTGAATGAGCCTCATTGTGCACGCACGCATTTATCCGTCACTCTATCGCGGAATGTGCTTGCCATTTGCGTGCGATATGGGTCGCATCGTGCGACTCGCACGCGTGCTTGAAGCGTGCGTCGCACGATTGTTATCTGGGTAAACACCTTGTTTTTCTTTGATTTTCCGCTTCTTTGCACTTTGTATAATTTTTCATATTATTTGTAACTTTTTAGATACATTAATGACTGATGATGGCGTCAATCTAAGCCGAAACGTCTCATTGTCTATTATAATTGGAAAAGACTTATTGTCTCTTTATTCTATTGACCTTACAAACAGTGACTCATTGGATATATAAAACTATTACGTTTATATCTACGGTTATGGATAAGTCAAAAAAGGTAATTTAAGTAAAAAACGATGATTTTTAGTAGTATACACATTTTATTTGAAGATTCATGTGTGTACCTTCAGGATTTTTCTCGGTAAGAAGACTTGCATTTAAAGGTATTAGAAATGTCATTACCTAGGAATGCCGTTTCTGTCCTTTTTTGAATCCCCGATTAAGCAGCGGGAATATTCAGATTCCAATACCTTTTTAAATGATCGGAGATTGATCTAAAATAAATTAAAAACACCATTTTCGTTTGACGTATTAGAAGGCGCTTTAAAAGCATAAAATTTGCAAAATCTTGTAGGATTATGCATACCAATATATCACTTTGTGACAAAACTCTCGCCTTATTCAGATGTGCTCAATTAAAAAATGTAAAATCATGATAAACTAACTTCAAAAATTAGTTTTCATCACAGCGACCTGCGTAGCAATCAATCTTGACAACGTAAAATTACAAAATTATTCAGAAAAATACTGTCGCCACTGGGTATAGAAAGGGATTTAGTTTAAGGCTCATGTAGGGGGTAATGTAACCTAGAAAACTCACCTGAAAAAATCAATTCCAAATGCTAGCGGAACGAATGATTATCGGGGGGCAATTCTATTTCCTCTTGGAAGCTTAAATCCATATTTGAGGCGGAAAGTCCCTGCGGACTATCGACACTAGCGATAAATATGATAAATTTCTTAATTATTGCATGTCCAAAGCAGCAGAAAAAAATAAACAACTGGCGCGATATTCAAAATAGAACTATTATTCCAACAGACAAAAGAGTGATAATTTTTATGAAGTTCTAATAAATTATTAAAAACCATGACAAAATTTATTTTACCAGAAAATATATTTTTATAAAGACACTAAAAGAGGGAAAAATACATTAAAAGTGAAACAATAACTCAAAAAATTCCGAAATCAACTCCTATGTCTGTTGGAATAATTCTTCTATTTTGAATATCGCGCCAGTTCTGTTTATTTTTCTTCTGCTGCTTTGGAGATTCAATATTTAAGGAATTTAACCTATTTATCGCAAGTGTTGACAATCCGCAGGGACTTTCCGCCTCAAATATGGATTTGAGCTTCCAAGAGGAAAAAAATTGCCCCCCGATAATGATTCGTTGCGCTGGCATGAGCCTTAAGGCGCTTCCTCAGTCTTGATTTCCAGCCCATGTATTACAAATGACATGTTTCCTCCTACAAGGATGAATTGTTTGTTGTAATATCTTAACCACATAATCTCAATGGAATAAAGACAAGCTATTAGTGCCACTTTTTGAAAAATGGTCTTGTTTGTGTTTGCTTTTAATTAATCGAAAATGTGCTTCATTTATGCGCCTGGAAACGAGCAATCAGCCACCGGGAAAGTATCCATGATGAACCGAAAACAGGCGCTCCCAATTTGAAGAGCACACCAGGATGTTGGAGCGTGAAATTTTTCGACGATACTGAAATCCAGGGGGTAAGTCATAACTGACCCATTCTTCCTATTGTTAGAGCTTTAAATGATTCGAGCCGGTTAAACGAAATTAATAATTATTAAAATATTAAGAAATTGAATTTTAATATACTGCATTAGGTTCATTACATAATGACGAGACGATTAAAAAATAAAGAAAAAAATCGGTTAACCCGTTTAATTTCTGTTGAGAGTTTTGGTAATTTTGCATTCGCTTTAAGATTACCTTCAATATTGAGAATATTGACTGATTTTCCTAATCCTTTTAAAATTTTTTTTTTTCAAATGATATCATTTTCAAATTTTATCAGCTAATAAAAATGTCATCGATCCATTTTTTGCATAATTTTAGAGATTGTACCAGTATTCATTGTCGGCGGGTGATTTACTTTGGTCTTTAATGAAAGACAGAAGCAGATTCGAGGAGATCAGATAAGAACACATCGGAATAATTAATTAATTACTTAATTGTTGATTAATCAATTCATTATTATACAATTGAGTTACAATAAGTGATTAGACAATTAACAGAACAATTACTTAATTAAGTAATGGATCGATGATTAATAATTTAATTATTATGTGAATAAACGCTAATAATTAATTTATTAATTAATTGACAATTCCTGCATTCATGTGTGTATTCATTGTCGGCGGGTAATTTAGTTTGGTCTCTATCCAAAGACAAAAGCAGATTCAAGAATGATTGATCAATTAATTGATTATTCAATTCAGTAATTTATAGACGCCTACGCCGCCGCGCGACGCCGTCGGCTAACTTGTTTCAAAACCGCGCCGCCGCTGATTCAAATTCGGCGCCGTCAGCGCGCCGACGTAATCTTGGGTTTACATGGTACCGGATTTCTTTCCGCCAGCTGAAATGGTGGCTTTTGATTTGTTGCGGAAATTCCTGCGAGCAACTAGGAGTTAAAGTAAACCGATTTAAATAAATATTTTAGGCTGAAAATTGATGGCTTCATGTCAAAAGAAAAACTACATTAGAATATCACGCCGCCCAGCCGCCGCCGAGGAGCGAAGAAGGCGGCGCGCCGTCGCGCCGCCCATCCAAATTACGGCGCGAAAAATGTCGGCGGGTGATTTTGTTTCTTCTTGTCGAAAGACGAAAGCAAATTCAAGGTTATCATATAATTGCACATCGGATTAGTTAATTAATTATTTAAATGATGATTAATCCATAAATTAATATACAATTTAGCAATATAAAGTAACTAAAGAATTAATTAATTAATTAATTTAGTATTTTGTGCTTTATGCATTGATTATTATATAAATAAATAATGATAATTAATGACTTAATTGACAATTACTGCGTTCATGCGTGTATTCATTATCGACGGGTCATCTTGTTTTCTCTTCTTCGAAAGACAAAAGCAATTGCAGAGAAACCAGATAATTACACATCGGATTAATTGATTACCTGATCGATGATTAATCAACAAGTTATTATAAAATTGAGTAATATTAAGCAATTTGCAAATTTCATAACTATTACGAAAAGTTTCAGAAATATTTTAAAGATTTTCAAAGATTTCACAAACATTTTAAAATTTTCGTAAAGATTTCAGGTACATTTCAAAAATTGCACAAAGTTTCCGATAATTTCCCAAAGATTTCGCAAAAATGTGGAAGGTTTCGCAAAGATTTACGACCGATTTAGAAGATTTCAATGATTTTTTAAAGATTTAGCAAAGATTTCGGATAGATTTAAGAGATTTCACAAAGACTTCAAGTACTTCACAAAGATGTCTGATAGATGTCAAACGTTGCACCAAGGTTTCAATTATTTTCCAAACATTTCAAATATTTCGGAAAAATTTTCAACGCGAAAAATATATATCGACGCCTCCATTCAATATGAGTCTATGTGCTGACAGCGCCGTGTATGAGACTATGCGCTGTGTATAAGCATAGGGAATAGTCTCCTACAGAGCGCTGTTAGCACATAGACTCATATTGAATGGAGGCGTCGATATTCTCGCCGAGTAATGTTATACCATATACTGAATAATAGTTCAATTTTTCGAATGAAAAGCAGTGAAATTGAATCAGAAAAGATGAATTTTCAAGGAAAATAGTTCATGAATCCTGAGCAACAGCACATTTATTGTGAGGCAAGTTGTTGTTTTTGAAACAAATAAAGATTTGAGGAAAAAGATAGAACAATTATGAATGTCGAGGAAATGATCAGAAAAAGGCTACGAATTGCATACAATTGCATCAATTAATGAATTACTTGATCACAAAAAATCACCTAATTATGCAACAATTATGTTATCATTCATCAATTTATGAACTATTTCACTGATTAATTAATTAATTCATTCATTCATTCATCAATTTCATGTGTAATTATCTGATCCTTGCATCTGCTTTTGTCTTTCGATGAAGATGAAACTACATCACGATAAAAATTCAAATTATGCAAACGCGTTAGTTATCGTCAGGCACGTAACCAAGTATTAAAACGAGAAAAGTATACTAATTTGATAAAAGGATATTTAAACTGACCTAAAATCACATTTTTTATCATACGCGGCAAGAACGAGTCTTGTTATGCGAAAAATACTGGGCCATCTGACGATAACTAATGCAGTGACGATTACGAGTGCATTTACCTTAGCACTTTTGAAAAATATATTTAAAAAAATAATTTTAGAACATTCTAATTTTTAATTAATTATTAATTTCCTCTCATAAGACTCAATGCTTTTGTGGAACAGCACAAATGTAGCGCGGCCTATTGGCTGACTGATGTGTTCCGTCCGTCAAGTGGAACTCCTAAGCGACAATGACTTTTCTTAGTAATCGGGTAGGGCTGGTTTTTATGAATTACATCCTTCACAATAGCCTCGACAATGGCCATAAAGTCATTGTTCAGTTTCCATTATTAGTCTCGATTGGAAATAATATCTAGTTCAATCAATTTTTCTAATTGAATTGCATCATGTACCAACTACGATAGAAATCATATGCACTTGAATCAAATAAACTTTACTAATCAACTTCTACAAGATATTTTGATAGAAAGCCTGACAAATCTTATCCACAAATAATAATTGGAATCAAATTCTAATCATATTATTCTCAGAACTTTCTATTAAAATCTATCCGCTGAGTGACCTTATAATAGTCTAACATCATGTTTTGGATTTCCTAGGAATGTGATTTTTTAGGCATCTTAGTTTTGAAAAATCTAGAATTTAAAAAACTCCCAACATTTGAAACAAATGCTGATATTTATTAATAGAGGTTGACTGAACATTGTAAAAGATTTAATTAAGTATTGTAAAATGGGTAGTCGACCTGAAAATTTTTAATTTTGAAAATATTCAAGATGTCAGCAATTTAAATATTCAAAAGTAGCTCACTGACACATTGTACCACGAAATATTTTTAAACATCGTTAGAATAAGAATTTAGGCTTGAGAAAAGATCTAATTAACCAAGGCACCAACATTTTTAGAAAATCTAAAATGCGATGTACTGTATTCAAAATTCTTGAAAAATTCATGATTTTTTTAAACGAAATTGTCTTGAAATTCCTAAAAAAAATCAGGAGTTTCTTACTTAACTATGTTAAGTTTATTCAAGCTTACGAAAACAGTAGCAATGAGCTATATTTCGAATATCTAACTGGTTTCCCTTGTGGCTTATTTCGAAATTTTGCTGTGTTTTGAATTAATGCATTGTTTATGCAAAAAACGTTATTTTTCTTGTGAATCTGAGAATATTTCAATGAAAAATTTCGCATTTTATTATATTTGAATATTCCTCTAGCCACCGTGTTGCATTTTTAAAGAATTTTCGATACTGAAATTCAACAAATCGGGTTTAAATGTAAACTACGTTTCCTAGTAAAGTTTAGTATGATTTTATTGAAGTGTTTAAAGAAATAAAACCTTATGGAAAATGTTGGTATTCACCACAATGCATTTTCTCAAAATCTTCAATGTCTCGGGACATCATATTACATTTTTGAGTCATCATCTGTTAATAACTAAATAGAAAATACCATTTTCAACAAAAATTTTGGTGTCTACCATTTTTGGAATTTGAAAAAATTTCAAGTTAATTAGTCAATTAAAACTCCGGCATCTGCGACGTTTTAAATAATTTTGTTTTTGTTTCTGCCATATTAGTTTTGACGTTAAATTTGGTTCGATTTCATTTTCAAAGCAGCTGAAGCGAGTTTTCATGCAAAGGTTAAAATTATTTGGAACGTAGTAAAAGTGATTACTAATTTGCAAATAAGATGTAGCTGCAAATACGTAGAAGGAAAGTAAGTCTCGAGAGAGTAGTTCATTAACATAAATCAAGTCAACGGAATAAGAATGAGGAGCACACATGTTTATGTAAAGACACGTGCTCTTTTTGGGAAGCAATGCATCTTTAATATTCAAAACCCTTATATTGATGAAGTAATTCTACCAGAGCCTTCATTATACGATAATTATATTCTGCAAAGTCCCTGCCATAATTCTGCACAAGTGTCAAAGCAATTTTCGCTTCATGAGGTTAGTTAGACAAAAGATCTTGCATAAAAAACTTTAACCTTAAGTTTGAAATTTTTGTTTAATAAGGAAAAAAAACAACTAATTACGTCATTGTTAAAAATTTCGTTTCAAAATTAGAAATTACTATTCTAATTTACAAATGAAGAATTTTAAGCGCTTCAGCTAGCTACTGCCTCAACTTTAAAAACTTTTTGTTGTAAAAGTTTAATTTAATCGTTTAATCGAACGAGATTTAACACTTAACACTTAAGAATTATATACAAAATATATACCTAATAAAAAACCTTAACACCAACACAAATATATACAAAATTGTTCAATGTTGACGACTTAAATTTTAATTTTGAATTTGTAAAATTTTGAAATCCTTAAATTTTAAATCCTGCAAATGGATTTTATATGTTTTCATTTCAAGTAACGAAGTTAAATTTACATACATACATACATACATACATACATACATACATTGATTAGCAGTTCGAACTCGAAAGTTCATTGCCTCACTACCCGATTCGGGTAGTGTTTCTAGGTGGATATTTACTACCAATGTGGGCCCACCACACCCACGACGGGCCAACAGCACGCAGGTATTCCTGAACGGTTACCCATCAATGTACTAAACGCGCCCAACAATGCTTAACTTCAGTGATCTTACGAGAACTGGTGTTTCCAGCGTGGTATCGCCGTTGGCAGTTAAATTTACATTAAATCTAAATTCTAATTTCTCTTGTACACTCGAACTCCAAAGTTACGAGAAGCTCGAGAATCGGGAAATGCAAAGAAACGAGTAATGCGGGGTAATACGTGAGAACGAACACAGGCCTACTACGCGCGCGCGCGCCTATGCAATTCGCAGTGAGCTAACGTCGAATTCAAAGCAGCGCGCACTCGCGCGCGCCGCACTCTCGAATAGGGTGGAGGTAGAGGGGGGAAAATTCCGCTTGCTCCTTTGGAGTCGAGACGCTCGTATCTGTGGAGCGCTCGTATCTTTGGAGCTCGTATCTTTGCAGTTCGAGTGTACGTCCAAAATCAAACTCTGACAACAATGGTCTTAGAATTGTATCAAATTTGAAATTCAAGAAGCAAAAACGATAAAAGAACCCCGACCGATAAAATAGTGCTAATTAGTTCAAGTCCTTTTGGGAAACTTCTTCTAGTTTCATAAGCTACAAAATAAATCGATGGGTCCTAAAAGAAACTAGGCAACTCGCGGCGGCAGATAGAAAATACGTATCTGGCACACTCTATACTAAGGATATATATATTTCAATATACTAAGTATAGAGTGCGCCAGATACGTAATTTCTATCTGCCGCCGCGTGTTGCGTAGTTTCTTTTAGGACTATTCGAAATTAGTGCCAGTAGAATCCACGGAAAGACAATTTTCATGTATATTGTGCGGGTTTCTTTTGAAAAATAATCTTTCAATTTAAAAATAACTTCTATTTTAAATTTATTTCAACATCTTTTTAATAAAATAACTTTGTTTGACGTTGATAAAGGATATAAAGGTCATACAGACAACCGCAGGATTTCACCGGGAGCGGATATCATTCCAGAAAATGGCACCCGCTCCCGGCAAAATCGCGGTAACGTTTCAGCTGTAACCACGTCTCATGACCGTGAGGACACGGAGCGACTCAAGGACGACCGAATTCTGCATTTTTCCTGCAAGTGTCTCAGCATTTCGTTTACACGCATCGATGCTTTTCAGGCTATGAAACAGTGAAAGCTTAGCATCTCCGAGAGCACCAATGATCATGGCAGGACGGCTAGCTTAACAGAATATTCTGTGTGTAATCGTATAAGGTCTTTATACATCTCTTTCGTTTCATGCTCCTTGGGCTTGATGTTCTTGTCGGCTGCTGCCGAGAATTCGATAACGAACATGGTTTGTTTCTCGAAGTCCGGAGAACTATGTCAGGCCTCGAGCGCATGACAGAAACAATTTTCGAGAACATGTAGTTCCACTATATTCGGCACTTATCATTCTCGATAAATGACTACATTTCTTTAGGATTATTTGGGTGAGCGGTATCAGGGATAATGCCCTATAAGTGACAGAGATGTTAATAAAGCACTCTCAGTACCGCACTGCACCTTTGGATGTACCTTGTTCGCGCGTGAGTTGGATAACCAGATAGTATGGATTTAAGTGTTCGGCGTGTATATAACACGCTCTGCAGCTAACACCGGCAATTATTCTGGGAGTTCGAGAAAAAAAATCGTTAGTATTTTAGGAAAGCTAGTTTTTGAATATTTAATTACATATAGGGTGTATATCAACATGGCTCAGTCAGCCGACTAGGTGCTAGATCACCTACACAATGGGCCGGGGAACGCTGAAAATTGGCCAAAAAGGAACTGAAGAGTTGACCCACCCGCAACTTTTCACCGTAAATATAATAGTTCAAAGGACACAAAAAATAAAATAAAAAAAATTTCTATTTCCATAACATTGGTGCAAAGTTATAAAGCATATTCAAATTTTGATATGATTATGTATTATATTAACTAACATTTCTTCACTTTTTCGACATAGAGAGAGGAGCGGCTGACAGGCCAAGTTCCGGCAGTGAGCCGTTTAAACGGTATTTTTGTAAATATCAATGAAGGTAATATTCAAACCAGCAAATTTGAGCTTTCCTGAAATGCTTTTTTATTACTTTTTCGAAATGTTGTGAAGGGTGGCTGACTAGGCCAGTTTCGACACCAGGCCAGCTGAGCGGTAATTTCGTAAATGTTATTGTAGGTACTATTCACAAAAAATTGAGCTTTCCTAAAATGCTTAAAGGTCTCTACTTTATCGACATGTCGCGAGGGGTAGCTGAGTGGCCGGGTCTCGGCACCGGGCTGGTTGAACAGTAATTTCGCCAATGTTATTGTAGATACTATTCACACACAAATTTCAGCTTCCCTAAAATGGTTAAATTTCATGACTTTTCCGATATGTTGCGAGGGGCAGCTGACTGGCCAGGTTCCGGAACTAGGCCGACTGAATGGTATTTTCGTAAATGTCATTGTAGGTACTGTTCGCTCAAAAAATGTAAGCTCTTCTGAAATGCTTAAATGTCTTTACTTTATCGACATGGTGCGAGGGGTGGCCGACTGGCCGGGTTCCAGCAATGGGCTGCATAATCGGTATATTCCTAAATGTTATTCTTCTTCTTTATTCATAATGTGTTATCTACGGGTTTACATAACCTCCGTTTCTTACAAGAACATCTACACATTTTATATTATCTATTCACTATTTACAAATATTTCAAAACTATTTGCATCAATTCTTAATTCTGCATCCTTAAATTCCGTATTATATATAGCCCAATTTTATTGTCGAAAGAGTAAGCGAGCGATCATAAGTGAGAGAGCGAGCAAGGGCGAGCGAGTGAGAATGAACGCATCCGCATCTTAATCTACTTATACTACTACATAATTGCTACTTACAATCTGCACGCTTCGAATCTAAGCGACTTTCGTTTCCTTTTTCTTTCACTTTCACTTCTCATCTATCTCATTCTCATTTTGCCATTTTTCCACATCCATTCTTTCATTCTTTCTCATTTTCACCCCCCCCCCCCTACCCCTCCAACTCCTTCATCCACTCCACGCTCATTCCATCCTCCCCTACAATTTTTACCACATTCTCTTGCCAGCTTAATTTATCTACCATCCCTCTCCTACATCCTTCTCGTCACATATTCTGCACTTTCTGTTATCTTTCTTTTCCAAATACATTTCCTTCCTTACCTCGTTTTCCAATCTAAATCTTGCTATTCTGGTCCATCTTCTCTCTCCCCATCCCTTTTCTAAATAACTTGGTACTCACTTCTCTTTTATCATTTTATTCCATTTATTATATTTTGATTTTTGAATCATTCCCCATATTTCCATTAATTGCCTTTTCCTATCCTTTCTCTCGAATTCTTCATAGCTTACTACTTCATTCCCATCTCCTATATCTCTGCACTAAAATACTCCCTTCTTTCTTGTTTCCATCTTGTTAGTTCTATCGCCCTCCATCTTCTTTCTTCTACCTCCTTCCAACACTTTTTCACCAAGTCCCCTCTCTTTCTGTCCCTTAACTCTTTATCAAATTGCCGTGCCCTTTTTCCCGCTCTAGTAATTAATTTATACCTTTGCGCTTCTTCTCTCACTATATATCCAGTCGCCTTCCAGTTAAAACCATAGCGTCCATCTTATATACCTTTCTTGTAAACTTTCAATCTCTTTCCTTTCCTTCCATCCACATATCTCCGCTCCATCACTTAATACCGGCCATCCCAGCATATCAAATAACCACATTTTTGTTCTCCAGTCTTGTTTTAACGTTCTTTTTCCTATTTCCCATATCTGCTTCATTATCTCGGCCGCATTCTTTATCCTTTCCCTTATATGAGCTCTATGATCTTCATTTGTTTGCAAGGTATATCTCAAATATTTGAACTCCTTTACTTCTTCTGACTTTACTCCCTTCCATCTCCCAGTCCATTCTTTCTTACCAACCCTTATTTAAGCCTCATTATCTTTGTCTTTTCTACATTTGATTTCAACTTTTTTCCATCTAAGTATTTCTCCAATTCTATAATCAAGCCCGTCATCCCTTCTTCATCCTCTGCCATCAACACTATATCTTTCGCGTATGCCAGTGTATATATAGTATCTTTTCCTCTCACATCCTAACTCCTCCTCATCCTTTTCTCTTCATTTCTTCTCTTGAGTCTGAGATTAATATATTAAATAAAAGTGGGCTCAGAGGACATCCTTGCCTTATTCCTCTCACTAACCAGGAAGAATCTGCTACTTGCTCTCATACCTTTACCTTGCTTTTTTGTCTCTCTGAAAATTTCCGACACTCTATTTAATGAGCCCTCTAGTATCCCCTTTTTCACCATAACTTTTTCTATCCCGACTCGGTCCAAGCAGTCAAACGCCGCCTCAAGTCCACGAATATTGCTATCCATGCTCTTTTCTCCCTTTTAATCCTTTTATTTATCAGATAATTCAGAACATATACGTTGTCGATCAGTCCCAGTCCTTTTCTAAACCCGGTCTGATTCGCTGGCTCTATCATTTTTTTCTCAATTTCTTTCTTCAATCTCTCCGACAAAACAGTTACATAACCTTCATACCATGGCACCACTACTCCTTCTTTCCATAACTCTCGCCACTCCTATCCTCTCCATACTCTATTACACATTATCCATGTCCATTCCTTCAGTTCTGCCCCAATATTTCCAGACTTCATTTGGAATCTCATCTATACCAGGTGCCTTCCCATCTTTCATTATTCCTAACACCTTGACTATTTCTTCCCTTGTTATGTCCTCTTCCTCATCTCTTTCTCTACCATATTTTTCTCCTTTCCTAACTTTTCTCTCTACGCTTCCTAGCAAATCCATGAGATATTTTTTACATTCTACCATCTCAATATCCTGGGGTACTTTTTCCCATGTTTTCCTCTTTTATTTACTACCTTCCAAACCACTTCTTCCGTCCTAGCCCTCTCCGCCTCTTCCTCAAACCTTTTATTTTCTATTTCTTTCTTTTGATCACACAACTCAGTATACTTCTTCTTTTTTCTCCTATATTCTTCTCCACTGCAATTCTCTTTTCTCCATTTTCTTAATTCCTTTTTGACTTCCTTCTTTTTATCTTTACATTCCTCATCCCATCCGATCCACTTTTATTCCCTCCTTCACCAACTTTTTTTTTGCTTCTGTACTTTAAACCTCTTTTTACTTCTCCTGTCATTATTTCCGTCTCCTCGTCTATATTTCCCTCTCCCATTTTGATATTCCTGACCTTATCTTTAAACTGTTCTTTTTCATCCATTAACCAATCCCTCCTTCCTACTCTTTTTACCTTTGCTCTTTTTATCCATATTTTTAATACTTTTTTCTCCCTCCTATGTTACTATTATGGGAAAGTGATCAGAATCTGTATAATCTCTTACCTCTAGTTTCTTGATCTTTTCTCTTACCTCATCGTCCACTATCACATAATCAAGGGCCGTTCCCCGTTCTCCCCCTGAACGTGTATATTCCTCTTCATCATACCCCTCTATATTTCCGTTTAATATAAACCATCCCAACTCCTCCAAGCTCTCTGAAAATTTCATTTCCGCTCCATTCAGTATCTTGTCTTTGGATATTCTTCGTCGCTCTTCTCTCGATTCCCTTCATACTCTATCTCCTGTTCTCGCATTGAAATCTCCCCCTATTATAAACCTGATTTCTTTTTTATTTTCTTCCATTAGTTCTTTCATCTCCTCTGATTTCTTCTGCATATCACTGTTCATATAAGGCCGCACTATCTTCCACCTCTCTCCTCCCATCTTCACCTTTTTTACTATTTATCCTTCTTTTTGTTCTTTCATCTCTTTCTTATCCTTCCCTGTTATACATTGGCTCCTTACTTCCATTACCATTCCTCCCATTGCTCTGCCTTTTTATCCTTCCTCATTGCATTTTGAATTTGCCATTTGTAACCTCTCGGTAACCTTCCCCTTACTCTTTCACATCCCTTTTCATCTAGACACGTCTCCATCATTACCACAACATCCCATTACGCTAAATTTCTCATAAACTCCCTATCCTTTCTCTTAAATCCTGCTATATTCCAGTAACATATTGTCCATTCTTCCCAACTTTCGTTTCTTGTCTCCTTTTGTTGAGAAATGAAAGTGGAGTCAATTTAGCGTAATTTAAAAAAAACTGTCCCAGCCCTAATAGGTCACGAGATATGAGCTTGGAAAGTGCACTCTTCCTGCATAGAGGCACCTGACTGTACCGTAAAGTAGAACTACGCTCATATTTCGGAGTTTTTGTGCCAAATAAGTGTATACATTCCGTTTATCATGTATAAAACGTCTTTTGCCATTGATAAATAAATCATTGTTTATAACAAAAGCTTGCTATCACCACTTGTGATTACTCTTTGGCCCTTTCTTAATATTTTCGTGGCAACAAAGTGATTCTAATTGATTGAAAATGTGTGCTATGTTTTTTTATCAAAAAACAAATATTTTTTATTAATAATTGTTTATAACAAAATCTTGCCATAGCCACTTTTGAGTACTTTTTAAGTACTTTACTAACAAAAAAGTAATTATATTTGATTAAAAATGTGATATATGTTTTTTATCAATAAACAAATAATTTTTTAATATTTTTTGTAACAATATCTTCTAATGAATGTTTAATCGAATATAATTACTTTTCTGTTAGAAAAGTACTCAAAAAGTACTCAAAAGTGGCTATGGCAAGATTTTGTTATAAACAATTATTAATAAAAAATGTTTGTTTATTGATAAAAAACATATCACACATTTTCAATCAATTAGAATCACTTTTTTGCCACGAAAGTACTAAGAAAGGGCCAAAAAGTAATCACAAGTGGTGATAGCAAGCTTTTGTTATAAACAATTATTTATTGATCAATGGCAAAAGACGTTTTATACATAATAAACGAAATGTATACACTTATTTGCGACAAAAACTCTGGAATATGAGCGTAGTTCTACTTTACGGTACGCTCAGGTGCCTCTATGCAGGAAGAGTGCACTTTCCAAGGTCATATCTCGTGACCTATTAGGGCTAGGAGAGTTTTTTTTTAAATTAAGCTAAATTGACTCCACTTTCATTTCTACTGTGTAAACTTTATCGTAGAATCCACAGGAAACGAGGTATTTCAAAAAACACAACTTTTTCCTTTTTGAGTCAAAAATGCAACAAAAAAAAATTTAAACCTTGCAATTCCCAAAATAAGAGGTCTAAAAGACTTTTTTTGTTCAGATGTACGCAGAATTTTATAGTCTCTATTTCATCCTCTGGCATCATCAATGCAAACTAAACCTGACTCGATTTATTTTGAAAAAACTGAACTCCACTTTTTTGCCCGTAAAAACAGGCACAACTTGCCAACTTTGAGGGGTAGGACATTGTTCTTTTTTGAAATCACATCAAATTGAGTCTACTTTCACTCACCTGCGGAACACTTTTCCGTGTAATAATTAGGTGCAACGGTACACAGCGTTTTTTGAAACATAGTCATTTTTTGCTGAAAATCCAAAAAAGTGGGGTTTTTTCAATATATCCTAACTCAGAATATATGGAAGATAGCGGATTATTTTTTTTTACAAAATTTTCTCATAATTTTGTCCTCTTTCTTTTTTCTGTTGGACATTTTTCTCTAAAATGCAATGGGAATTATCCGTCCACGCAAAAGTAACTTTTGGAACTGTTTTCGAAAAAAGAACCCGGTTTGGCAATTGATCTGTTCTAGCATTTTTGATATGTTGAAAGGGACCCCTCAACGAAACTTGCTCATTGAAAACATTCCATGTGGGAATTTTTTGGGAACCAAACTACCCGATGACTGGACTAAGACTCTTCTAGAACTTTGTTGCATCATATAATGCAATACTGTGCAGAAGTCTCCAGAACATTTGATATAGGAGATAAGTGTCTATAAAAGAGCTTAAACTTATTTCTGAAGAACATTCAAGAACTGAAATGAGTGATATATGTGCGAACAGATTTACAAACTCTAACAAGAACATCAAGTAAGCAACAACACAGTTTATAGTGCGGTTCATTGTTACTGTAGGGAACAAATTCACCGTTTTTCTACCAGTGAGGATGACCAATATGCCTAATGAAGATTAAAATCTGCTGCTGGGAATGAAAAAATCCTGTCAAGATGGCGATCTCTGCATGCGGTATTTCGGTGGATGCTACAATTCCATTGAATTTATGAAGAAACATATATAAAGTGAACAGTTTTTCAATTATCGCTCAGTGTCTTAAAGCCTTCAGTGAGATCAACATTATCATCATCATGTCTCATACATCTCGAAATCAAATGCGCAACTAGCCTCATCAATGAAACTGCTAGCGAGTCATCCTCGTGGAAGTATAACCCTGAGTTCTGAAGAGTGAAAAACTTTCAAAAGTTACTTCAACCTCATTTCACTGTTCTTTGATGGCCAAGAGGAGCAACAATGCATAGAGCGTGGAAAATTCCGTATAGATATGACTATATCTTTTGCAGATTATATAGTGGCTTCGGAACAAATTCAGGAAACACAAAAATATTATCCGTTTGTGCTACAAGAAACAAGGTTTGATGTTCTCCAGGAAGTCAGTCTTTGTATAGATCGGTATCTTCTGGAATAGAGTGTTATGCCATTTCAACGTACGAAGGATATCAGCATTGAAACCATCGCTGAAAGTGGTGTAATAAAATGAGTAATTTCTTTGAAAGAAATTAAAGGATTCTTTTGGTATTCCGTTCATATCTTGATAATACCTTTTATTTCAAAAATAAATAAAAGCGTCGATACATATTGCCGACGTTTCGACACGGCTTTGTGTCTTTCTCAAGGCTGCAAAATACATAATAGTTTTTTTTTGTATGTTAAAAAGAAGGCTTAATATTTAAAAATGAGACTTCGATCTAAAATATAGCTAATTATCTAAATACCCGTAAATGTAGAATACAATTACATTTTGTTGAAATCAATCTGCAGAGGTATAAACTGTCATTCTTGTTAAGAGTCAAAATAACGTCAGAAGATTAAAAAAAACTATTTGTTTATAACCTCATGCGCAAAATAAGCGGAGGTTAAAATATTTATTGTTCTACATTTAAAAAAAAAAACGAAGACAGACAAACGAACGAGAAAAAAAAAATTTCAAATTGTAAATTTGTTTTCGAAGGACATAACCAAACAAATGATTCGTGAAAACAGAAGCTAAGGTTAGGACATAGAAAATGTAGAAATTACACAGAAACAACAACTCTCAGGTAAAAATTAACGCAAAGATCGTAGTACATCTATTGAGCGCGGCAAGAAGTTTCAAATTCAAAAAAGGGGGTAAAGTATTAATTTAAAACGCATTGGTAATAATTATTGATGTTCCATCTTTCATCTTTCTCTATCGCTAAAATTTGTATATTATTGTAATTAAAATCGAAAAAATGGTTACAATTCCAAGCATGTTGCGAAACACCAGTATTATTGTTACCGATTACACAATCTCTTTTGTGCTCAGCTATTCGTATCTTTAATCTCCTGGAGGTTTCTCCGATATAGGCTTTCTCACAAGCTGTGCATTTGATCATGTAAACAACGTTGGCTAAATTTTCCTTTGCATCCTTGTCTTTTTTATTGATAAAACAATTTTCTAATTTACGGCTATTTTTAAAATAAACATTAATGTTAGACTTCTTAAGAGAACTTATAATTCTTTCAGATAATCCTTGAATATATGGAATAGTTAAGACTTTATCATTTGCATTGTGATTATCTAACCACTTTTGTTTCCTAGTGTTGTTTGAACAGTTATGAATTTCATGAATTCTTTCTTTTATAACACTGTTGATGAGTGGTAGAGTATAATCATTTAATTATAGAGTTTCTTTAATGAAATTTAAATTTTCACTCCGAAACTTTACATGACTTAGCTTAATACGCCTGTAAACTAAGTTTTTAATTAAACCAATTTTTTGCGAAAATGGGTGATGAGAATTGTAATTAAGATATTGGCCTGATGATGTCGGTTTTTTAAACCAATTATTAATTAAACATTCATTCTCAGTTTTTATGATAGACAAATCTAAAAAATTTAAAATATTGTTTTCCTCAATTTCAAAGGTGAATTGAACAGATTTTTCAATACTATTGAAAATTTTAACAAAATCTTTAATTTTATCGGTCGGAATTATAGTGAAAATATCCTCAACAAACCTTTTAAAAAACATCGGTTTAAAATTTAATTTGGATAAAGCTTTTCTCTCCACAAATTCAAGAACTATGTTTGATATTATTGGTGACAAGTTAAGGCTAAATCTAAAGGTATGCTGTCAAACATGGATACTACATCTAGTGAAACCATAGAGTGATCTTTAGGTATGTTTATATCTTTGATTTTATTATTAAATTGCCAACTGTCTTTAATAAACGAATTTGTTGCTGATAAGGTAGGCTTGAAAACTTTAGATAAATACGATGCCAATTTATAAGTTGGTGATTCAATAGAGGAAACGATAAGTCTCCATTTTAAAATCGGCTTATGAATATTAGATAGCGCATAAGCTTTAGCTATTATTGAACCACGTGTTTTTAAACGATATGACATTTGATCGTTGATGTAAGATTTGTATTCCCATCTCTTAACAATATCATTACATTTCGACTCGGTGGAAGGAACCAAAGTTGTGTTTTCTTTTTTGTAGAGAGATGTATTTTTTAACACGAATTCAATACTGGTGTTATAATCAGATCTATTTACAGCCGTAGTTACATTGCCTTTATCAGCTTTAAAAAAAATTAAATCTCTGTTTTTTTTCTGAAAATCAGATATTTTATCAGATAAATTATAGTTAGTAAATTTGTTGTTTTCAGTATGATTTACTATTAGTTTGGTTACATTTTTACGTATTGTTTGTTTATTATTTTTATGCAAAGATTGAATACAATTTTCCAAGGAAGCTATGATATTGTTAATAGGAGTTTTTTCTAAACTATAAGGCATTCCAAATTTATTACCCAATGCAACGCTTTCTGCAATCTCAACTGGAATTTCTTTATTAGACATATTTTTAAACCATTTATTTATTCTGATGTTTTTGATTTTTTCGGATTTCAAAGCAATTTTTTCTTTTTGAAATTCAAACTTCTTGATACAAGAATCTCTTTTCTCGTATTTTAACTTATTTAAATTTAAATCCTGAGACTCAAAAAACTTGTGTAATGAGTCCTCATTAATTGTTCTGAGTAAACGATGTTTTAAAAATAGAGTGTATCTAGCTAAATAAGAAATTTGGTCTATTGTGTTTTTGATTTCACAATTTAAGATATGTTTTTGAAACAATCTTTTGCGTTTTCAAATTGAGTGTAAACTTTATAATGACAATTATGTAATTTAAAATTTCTCGTAGAATTAATTATATGTGCAGGAATAATGGATTCTCTCCTAAATTTGATCAGCAAAGTGTGTTGTTCCTTTAGAATAACAAATCTCCTTGAATTCGTGATCCACTCACCTATGTCCGACCTTGGTTGCGATCCATACTTATGTAGTATATGCACAAAGAATCCCATGATTCCCGTACGTGATTGACCGATTTGATATAAGATGATCAAAAAAACAAAAAATCTTGAGAACTTATTCAGAACTCCAAAATTTTGTTGTTGTCAGGATCCGACTTTCTTCGAACGTGATATAGATAAGATGAGTAATTTCTTTGAAACAAATTAAAGGATTCTTTTGGGCATCCGTTCATATCTTGATAATACCTTTTATTTCAAAAATAAATAAACGCGTCGATACATATTGCCGACGTTTCGACACGGCTTTGTGTCTTTCTCAATCTTTGAATAAAAATAATAAACAAACAATACGTGAAAATGTAACCAAACTAATAGTAAATCATACTGAAAACAACAAACTTACTAACTATAATTTAACTGATAAAATATCTGATTTTCAGAATAAAAACAGAGATTTAATTTTTTTAAAAGCTGATAAAGGCAATGTAACTACAATATTTTAAATTTTTTAGATTTGCCTATCATAAAAACTGAGAATGAATGTTTAATTACTAATTGGTTTAAAAAACCGACATCATCAGGCCAATATCTTAATTACAATTCTCATCACCCCTTTTCGCAAAAAATTGGTTTAATTAAAAACTTAGTTGACAGGTGTATTAAGCTAAGTCATGTAAAGTTTCGGAGTGAAAATTTAAATTTCATTAAAGAAACTCTATAATTAAATGATTATCCTCTACCACTCATCAACAGTGTTATAAAAGAAAGAGTTCATGAAATTCATAACTGTTCAAACAACACTAGGAAACAAAAGTGGTTAGATAATCACAATGCAAATGATAAAGTCTTAACTATTCCAAATATTCAAGGATTATCTGAAAGAATTAGAAGTTCTCTTAAGAAGTCTAACATTAATGTTTATTTTAAAAATAGCCATAAATTAGAAAAATGTTTTATCAATAAAAAAGACAAGGATCCAAAGGAAAATTTAGCCAACGTAGTTTACATGATCAAATGCACAGCTTGTGAGAAAGTCTATATCGGAGAAACCTCCAGGAGATTAAAGATACGAATAGCTGAGCACAAAAGAGATTGTGTAATCGGTAACAATAATACTGGTCTTTCGCAACATGCTTGGAATTGTAACCATTTTTTCGATTTTAATTACAATAATATACAAATTTTAGCGAGAGAAAATATCTCTTATAAACGTAAATTTATCGAATCATTTTTTATTAAAAAATATTTTGACACTTGTGTTAACTTACAATCTGAAAGATGGCACATCAATAATTATTACCAATGCATTTTAAATTAATACTTTACCCCCTTTTTTGAATTTGAAACTTCTTGCCGCGCTCAATAGATGTACTACGATCTTTGCGTTAATTTTTACCTGAGAGTTGTTGTTTCTGTTTAATTTCTACATTTTCTATGTCCTAACCTTAGCTTCTGTTTTCACGAATCATTTGTTCGGTTATGTCCTTCGAAAAACAAATTTACAATTTGAAAAGTTTTTTTTTTCTCGGTCGTTTGTCTATCTTCGTTTTTTTTAAATGTAGAACAATAAGTATTTTAACCTCCGCTTCTTTTGCGCATGAGGTTATAAACAAATAGTTTTTTTTTAAATCTTCTGACGTTATTTTGACTCTTAACAAGAATGACAGTTTATACACTGAGAGACCTTTTGTTAGAATAAATGAAAAAAATGAATTAGAATTTGGTATAAAATCGTACCAAAATAGGGAAAACCGAGGTTTTATTACACTTATTCGTATTACAGTACCGAAGTTTAATATTATCATACGAGTATTTAAAACACGAAGACGACAAAGTAGTATTCTAAATACGAAATATTATGAATCTCCATTTCAAGAATTAACACTATGAAAAAGTGATATTCTTTTTACCTAAGACGCATAGCAAACTATGAAATCCTTATTGTTGATTTTTCATATAGTTTCGTTTGAGAATGCTCCTCGAGTGTTTCCGCCGTTTTCCGATCGAGCCCGATTGAGCAGAGCCGAATATGGAACGCATGGAGCACCGGCCGCGGTCGGTCCAAATTCAATTCGGTTCAATTAGATTAATGCATGTAAATATTGTAAAATCCCATTATTATTATTTTTAAGAAATTATTTGAAACAAAAAATTCGCTGAACGAGAAAATTAATTATACCTTTATTTTATTTCTATTCTCTACTCCAATCCCTGTCCAGATTTTTCAAAACCAAAAGCGTTTTCTGATACCGAAAATTGTAAAAAGAGCATTTAATGCGTTAATTTTCAAAATCACAAACTTCTTTTTTAAATAGTCAACAATGTTTTATTACTACAATCTTTTAACTGTCAGAAAAAATATATATTTTAATTAATATATAATATTGTACACATTATTTATATCTGACTCCTTAGTTCTATCAAAAGATGCTTGGTTGTAGTGAAAAAGGCGCTTTTATCACATGTATACCGAAAGGTTATGTTTCACAACATTTTAAATAAAAGTTAACTCTTTCTATTTTCAATTCATTCATTTACTATGGGATTCAAAACATGAGGAATTTTTTCTCTCGAAATTTATACACTAAGATAATAAGATTTAATTAAATGAGTACAATTTATAAAATATTACATCTAAATACACTCAGGTTTATTATAATGAGTTACTGAGATATCAGATTGGATAATGTTATTCATACAAGTATATTATCAGTTCCTTTAAAAAAAATGTATTTTATAAAAAATCAATTCAATCATTGAAAGTGATAAAATGTTTAACCTATCTATTAACCAAATTTTTGAAGCAACAAATCACTCGTGAAACAGGGCCCAGATATTTTTTATACTGCCCTGAATTGTCAAGCGACGCCGCTTTGCCGAGATTTTTTGCCAAATATTCCATAATATAAGTTAGCCGTGGGGTTTAGTTGTTAGGGATAAAATGCGTTAGTGCTTCGGGTAAGTTAGGTTCGAATCTCGCCGCAGCGATTCCGATTTTTCATAGCGATTAAGCGTGCGATTATGTATGTAGTGAATAAATTAAGTATATAATAATACAAATTATAATTGTACGCGTGTTTCCGTATATAATTGTATTTAATTTGTGTATTTAGTTCCTCCTTCTGAAGGTTGAATCTTTTGGTGGAGTGAGTTATTTTTCATACAGTCGTTTGAGATTCTCATATGATTTGTATGGCAACTTCAAAAGATGTTTTCACTCTTTCGAATAAATTGTATTACTATCGTTTTAATTTCGCTTGTCAACGTTGATATAGTGAATTTTAAATTCTCGCAAGTTTTATAAGAGTTAATGCAACATCCTTTCCATTTGTTCAAACAAAAATATTCATTTTGACGGCTGAAAACCACTATATTAATTTTTGATACGCAAACCCTGTTTTCCCTATTTTGGAACGATATTATACTAAATTCTCATTCATTTTCATGATTTATTCTAACAAAAAGTCTCTCAGTGTACCTCTGCAGCTTGATTTCAACAAAAATTAATTGTATTCTACATTTACAGGTATTTAGATAATTACCTATATTTTAGATCGAAATCTCACTTTTAAATATTAAGCTTTCTTTTTAACATACAACAACAAAACTATTATGTATTTTGCAGCCTTGAGAAAGACACAAAGCCGTGTCAAACGTCGGCAATACGTATCGACGCTTTTATTTATTTTTTAAATAAAAGGTATTCTCAAGATATGAACGGATGACCAAAAGAATCCTTTAATTTCTTTCAAAGAAATTACTCATCTTATCTATATCACGTTCGAAGAAAGTCGGATCCTGACAACAACAAAATTTTGGAGTTCTGAATAAGTTCTCAAGATTTTTTGTTTTTTTGATCATCTTATATAAGTGATGTAATGTGAGATAACTATCTGTGAAAAGCGTAAAATCTTATATACAAAAAATTATGTAAGTTTAAAGAACAAGGCAATGAAAAACTTATATTTAATAATCTCATGCGATTTGAAAGTCTGTTGTTGCAAATGATTACTTTTTATAATCAGAATGTGTGTCAAGAAGTTATTGAGAAATTACCAGAACTCAGATGTGTGAATGATATCTTTATACATTAAATTTTAATGTATTTTCATTAGTAAGAAAATCTAAATAAAAATATAATTTAAACCAAATTCGCCTTTTTTCATTTACTAGATTAAGGGTATGTATATGAGTTTAGGGTGGTCCCAAAAAAGATATTTTCGAATTTTTGAAATTAGACTGAAAAATATTGTAGGTTACATAAAAATAGAAAACCCCCATTTTTTGTTTTGAAAACAAATAATTGCTTAGACTACGCATTTGTTGCAATGTTTTCTCTAAATTTACTACTCGACATAGAGAATTCAGGGTGCTGCCCATGGTTCAGCTTGGTAATGCAGCAGCAATGTAACAGCTACACTTTGAAAACTTGACCTGCTCTTTTGTTGGAGCTTGAGGCTCGCCTGAGACCTGAATAACCACCTTACCTAAATCTTATTGCATTTCTGCAGAGAATTGACTCTGCCATATTCCATTGTAATGATTCATATTAACTGTCTAGACAAAGGTATTGAGACGGTGTATATTGATTTATTTATATAATTCATATTATTATTATTAATTTTAATTATTAATAAATTATTAATAATTTAATGTTTATTGAATACTATACATGTAATGTTTATTAATGAATAATAGCTAATTATATAGTAATTTATAATAATAATGTATTCGATAAAATTACATGATTATGTTTACATAAACAAATTACAGATATCAATGTTATTTTCTAACAGTGATACTTAAATCATTGTTCTCGGATCTAGTTATTTGCATCGTAATATTAGTCCTATCTTGCTTGGGATCATACATGATCATGTAAGTGGTTCCGGAGTCGTACGTAATAAAATATAGTATTGAAATCCACCCCTAACCGCCAGCGCCTCTTTAAGGTAAATAGCTAGTTTTTTCAGAGCCGAGGCATCCGATGACGCCAAAATGCCCGCCCAAAAGTCCCTAGAGGCCACCCTGCGAGCAAGAATTGGAGAATGTTCATTACATAAATTTTGAAACTTCTGGCAAATCACTAGAAAGTGATATGCATCGTTCTTATCGAGTCTCCCACAACAAGGGTAAAATCCCTCTACGTCCCCAGGTGCCCTAACAAATACACCTCATTTGGTGAAAATCTGTCCTATATAAAGGAAGATGCTAACTATTTCTATTTGTGCATCAGCGTATGTGAATTTTTTATTTTTTATTCGCCCTTGTTTTTGATCAATTAAGATCTTGGTTTTCGCTACATTGACAGTTGAAAAATACTCATTACAATATTGATGCAGAATACGGAGCTTTTTTTGCAGGTCACATTGAGATTCCGCAAAGATGACTATATCATCCGCATAAGCTAAGAGGATAACCTCGTTCTTGGCATCAATGGAAAGTCCTCTGGCTCCGTGCTGAATGAAAAAGTCCTCCGAATAGCTCGTGAAAATTGAAAATTTTCTGGGCCTTAAAAGTTCGCCCTGCAAAACCCCTTCTGTTACCTCTACTGTAGGAGTAATACCAGAAGTTGTGCGTAGTAGAATTGTCAACTTTTCATACATATTTTTTAAGATGTTTATACATTTTCCACTATGCCCTTTCTCAGACATTTTTTGTCATAGTCGCGAATTTTTCACGAAAAAGAATACACTTTTGAAATCAACAAGGCAAAAACTTTCCTTCTACGCAATCTCAGATGAATTTGAGTTATTGCGTTTAGAGTAAATATATTATCCGCACAACCTCGGCTCTCTCGAAAGCCTGATTAAAACTCAGGAATAGAATTTGTCTCGTTTACCCATATTCTTAATCTAATGTTGAGAATTTGCGTGAAGAGTTCAGATATGGAGTTAGTTAGCGCGATACATCTATACTTGGCCGTATCATCTTTTCCTCCCATTTTGTGAATCATAACTGCCTGTGATTCAGCCCAAGCTCGAGGCACCTCCTCCGAATCTAACGCTTGATTAAAAAGGTTCTCTAGATAAAGACACCAGTTCTAAGGTAAAAGTTTATAACATGCATTCGGAATTAATTCAAGACCAGGTGACTTTCCATTTTTACATTGAGAAAAGTTACGTGCTATTTCGTCGGTGGTAATTCTCCAGTCTGAAATTTGACATTTATAATCAGGTATTTCATTTAGGTATAAAACTCGAGCTGGAAATAAATCTTGCAAATAGGTAAACCACGTGGAAATATCAATGAGGTTATTCCTCGGGGGGGGGGGGGGGGGTAAATTCATTAACAGCTCCCAAGTATTCGGTGGGGTTCCTGCAAGACGCGATGCTAGAGATGAATGATTCCTGGTATACGGCCTTCTCAAGTGTTAACATTTTTTTATATTCTCTTTTAGTTAGTTGAAATAAATTATCTTGCTCGCTATTAAAGTTTGACTCAACACATTTTTCAAGTAGTTCCCTTACTTTAACTATCAGATTAACGCATTCCGCATCAAACCATGGCTTGCAAGGGATTATGATCTTTCTTACCTCGTGAAACTTTCTCAATCCTATTTCTCTAGCCACCCTTCAGATAGAGCAGACTAGATTATTATTTATTGTATTATTATCCCCACGTATATCAGCAACTCCAGGGTATTTGCACATATAATCAACGTAAATATTAAAATAATCAGTTTTCCACTGCAACGGCTTATTTGGAGGTATTGACTTCGCCATTGAGTTAACGCCTATTAAATTTCCCACTCGGAAACTAACTACAATAGGCAGGTGATCCGAGAAGGTGGCAGTTTTCAATACTTCGAAGTTTAAGATTTGTTCCAAAAAGTCCAAGCTATATAGTACTAAATCTATTACCGTGTTACCATTTGTACCTAAGAAAGTAATCTAAGCGGGTACATCACCCGGTGATCTGACACTTAGTCGGGTAAATGCAAGAGGCGTTACTAGGTATAATATCCTCGCTCAGATCGTTTAAACTTCCCACCCGGCAGTTAAGAGTCACCCCCTAACACTATTGGACAATTAAAGCTAAAAGTTTCGACCTTGTTCAACACATCATTTAAAAGATCCAAACACATATTACAGTCCAGATCTACGTATAAATATATTAGGCCTACAACAAGAGATAATGCTCCTGAATGAAATTTAACAAAAATGTAGTTTTCACTTTGATCAATAAAGTCATGACTATATAAAAGTTTATTGAAGGTAATCGCAAGGTCGCGCTTAGGTCTACCCTTCGTGCATACTCTAATCGCGATGCTGTATGATATAGTATGATAACTTAACCAAGATGGAGATTTTTTCGGCGCTGCTTCCATCCATTTTTTACATAAGCAAACTATATCCCAGTCCATTAGTTCCTCGGCAAGGTCGTCGAAGTTTTTATAGCCATGCATATTCCAGTTAAAGACTCTTGCAGTTTGTTGAGGTAGATTTCGGGATGGTTCCTATTTTTTCCTAGCGATGTGCTTCGTGTAGTTCTCTCTCGTTGTTGAGGAGTAAGAAAATCTTTCAAAGCTGTCTTTTCTCGAGAGAAGGTATTACTGTTGAGTTTCTCTTTGGGAGGGCAACCTTTTTTCTTTTCATCAACATGTGAAATATTTGATTGTTTCACTGCATTGCTGGATTGGGGCTCTTGTTCGTCCACAGCAAACCGAACCTTAGCTTCCTCCAGAGTTTGTTATTTGTTAATTTTTTATCTAGCTGGATGCGATTTCCTTTAATCTTCGGCTCTAATCTTTGAGCAATCAGCTCTCTACGCAGAGCAAGGAGTTCTCTCCTCTGTTCGCGTTCATCGCGTCAGCTCGTTGGCCATTCCATATCCAAGATCCTGGATTTCTCTAGCTTTGATGAAAATTAATGCCTTCCATGTGAGAACAGTTAAGATGTATAAAAACTGGTCTATTACCGGGAATCTTACCCAGGCGAAAAGCTACATCTATGCCGTGTCGGGATGATTTAGATTGACCTTTCCAAATATATCTGTCAAAGTCGGATATAGATTTTTGTTAATTTCCGGATTATTTGGGATTTCAAAAAAAAAGGATATTTTTGTCTTTTGATGAGGATTGTATTCTGCCCATTTGCTGAGCCAATATGTCCACCTCTTTTTCAGGGTTTCTTTTTTCTGGTGTAATTTGTCGTTGTTTGCATTTAAACGCTCTATATCGTTCCTGATTAGCTCACTTGTAATTTATAAAGACTGTAGCCTCTCCTTTCTACGTCTACCGTTGCCTTGATTTCCTTAAGTATATCCATGTTGTTGACTATTGTAGTAAGTGTGTTTGCGTGTGTGACGCACACGGCTTTGAGTTGATAACAGAGTATTGATGTAATATATACCACACTGTACCACGCGCACTTTTACAAACTTCGCTTCTTCGGATTTCACTTGCACAGTCACATCAAATCACCATGCAGAGATATCACAAAGATCAAAGACTCTCAAAGATCGCCAGGGGCGGTTTCAAAGATATAAAAGCGAGCTTTTATCTTGAAAGGGGGCTTACTCTGAAAAGTGAGATTGTTCATTAGTCCGGGGAAATTAGACTTTTTTCCAGAAAAAAAAGGTAAAGTT
>CAKNYM010049826.1:47066-60272 GCA_932195095.1 Andricus curvator
TTTTTTTTCTGGAAATCGACCTTTTTCGAGCTAATTTCCCCGGACTAGGCGAGCGGTCGAAGTCGACCGGATCGACGCGACTTTTAGGAGAGAGGGAAGACTCACAAAATCTTCCCTCTCCACTTACCACTACATTCTCACGAGGAAAGAGATAGGTTCTAGACGCGGCTCACGGACGGGTATAGGTGAGACGCGGAGATGCAGTGGTGAGTGGTGGGAGGTGTTTCACGGGGTCTCGAGCTCTCGAGCTGAAGCCTGCTTTCTCGGGTACCTAACAACTCAATTATTAGCATTAATGACGCTCAAAAAAATGTTTCGATGGTTTCATTAAAAAGAGCAACTCAAAAACTATCGAAAGGTGTAAAAACCTCGATTTCGATTTTTTTAGAGTAAGCCCCCTTTCTTCGGCGCACGTCACATATATATATATATATATATATATATATATATATATATATATATATATACCATTAAACCATTTCCCTTTCAGGGTAGGCGTGACACTACCCGATTCGGGTAGTGTTTCTAGGTTTTTCTTGTAGTTATAAATAACTACAAGTGTGGGCTCACCACACCCACGATGTGCCAACAGCACTCATGTCAGTATTCTTGAATGGTCACCCATCCAAGTACTAACCGCGTACTAACATATATAATTAATATTATTACTATTAATTTGAATTAGTGATTAATTTTTTTAAATGTTTATTAATTACTATTAATTTTATGTTCATTAATAAATAATAACTAATTATTATTCAATAATTATTGATTTTTAATTATGAATAAATAATTGATTGCATTATCAATAATTGATTAATTATGTACTAATTAATCATTGTTAATTCATAACTATTTAATCATTAATAAATTATGAAAAATTGTAAATTTCAATCATTATTAATAATTTTCATGATTAATTATTATTTAATGTTTATCAATTATTATTATTAAATTATTATACGTTTTTATTTTCTTCTTTAGAAACCTCTGCGTTGGTAAGCAACTCATGTTTTGTAAAAATTCCAGTTGAAAAAAATATATAGAAAGCCCGTTATATGTATGTATACCATTAAGCCATTTTCCCTTTCGGGGTAGGCGTGACACTACCCGATTCGGGTAGTGTTTCTAGGTTGATAACTCGTAGTAAATAACTACAAGTGTGGGCTCACCACACCCACGATGTGCCAACAGCACTCAGTTTTCTCGAATGGTCACCCATTCAAGTACTAACCGCGCCCAACGCTGCTTAACTTCAGTGATCTGACGAGAACTGGTTTTTTCAGCGTGGTATGGCTGTTGGTTTTGAATATTTCGTTTTTACGGAAATTGACAATGTTGTTAAATTCTTACATAACATTCTCAAAAAATGAGAGTATGATAAACTGCATAATCATTCTTATGCAAATAAATGTCTGAATATTCAAACAAATTCAATGATGACTTTTATTGCAGAATTGCAGATGGAAAAAGTAGTTTCATTTTACATGTTAATCTCCATAAGAGAAAAAAGTGCAATCCGTAGTCCTATTAATTAATTTTTTTCAACACAAAAAATAGGGGCCTTCTATTTTTATGTAGCCTACAATAATTTTCAATCTTATTTAAAAAATTCTAAAATGTATTTTTTTTGGAACACCCTAATATGTAAGTAAAAAGATATATTTTTAAAGATAATCAAATTTATTCAGAAAATTACTTAATAATTATACGAAGATACTCACAAACTAGACTTATCTATCTACCTATTGTGAGAGTCATTAAAAGATAACCATTTTACAAACTGCTTATTTCCAAGTTTCTTTAGTACTTTTTCCACAAGATGAATGTCTGGATGTCTAACTTTACCAAGTTCTTGGACATCAAAAGTACCTATAACAGCTTTATTTTTAGAATCGCTAAGTCTGTACCTCACTGGTTCATCATTCTTAACATGACTTATGGTAAATATTTCAGTTGAAAGGTTGCAGTACAGAACAAGATAACCAACATTTTTTGCGAAAATGAGCTTTTTGCATGAAAAATTCTTAAAAAATCAAATACACGTTGTGTTAAAAGCATTTTTTTGAAAGCTCATTTTTAATATAGTAATAAAAAGATTGGTGATTCAGGGCCAGATAATGGACTCTCTGTACTTGTCTTCCATCTTTTTTGTTTAATTGCCTAACCTCTTACCTTTTTTTTAAACCTTTTTCTGACCAACTTCCTCTGCTTTCAAGTTTTTAAATGCGGTAAAATAATAAAATACTTATTTTTTTCAAAACAAAGTCCCTAAATAAAAGTATTTGCAACTTTTTTCAACACCAAAGTACCAATCAAATTCCAACTTAAAATCCTCATTTTCTACAAAAAGCCACTTTTACCAGGTTTCTTTGCTTAACTTTTTGCCTTCAGATCAGAAACGTGATTCCTTATAATTATTATCGTTTATTTATAAAGAAACATATAACGTTCTGCTTTTTATAGAACTTTCAACGCAAAATCGTCTGTCACAGTGCGATACCGTCACACTGAATCATTATTTTCCCGGCACAAATTCTTGAATAATTTACTCGAAATTGATTAACTTTTTCTAATCAACCTCATTTTCTGCCAATTTAGCAAATAAATATCTCGGGAGGAAGATTTTATTTTTTGTGTCAACTGAAAATTGCACTTTTTATCGTGATTCGCAACCAAGCCTGCTCCAATTTTAGGTTCTTGTCACTTTGAGATTGTAAGCTTCCATATTCTATTTCTAGGCACTGGATAATATTTTTTAATCATACTTTTTTGGCCTCAATTTAGAAATGCTTCAGCTCGGAAGTACGGTTTTGTTTTATCTTTAAATGGTGATGTCGATTTTACAGAATGTTATTTCGCTCTCCTGAAAAATTCCGATTTTGTTGGTTATCTAGTTATGTACTGCAACCCTTCAGTTTTCGAACTTGGTGTGTAGCCTTTCTCAAAAACATGCTTAAATTTACTTAAATGTTCTTTATCTTCAACTTTCAATTCAGCTTTCTTAACTGCTGGTTTCACATTATAATTTTTGTATACATTAAACAACAATTTTGTCTCATTTTTTTCAATAATATCTTTTGGTTTCATTTTAATAGTCTAATGTTTAGTACCGTTTTGAGACAAAATTAAATCTTTCAAAATATCTATCCACTTATACGTGGGTACATCAAATATAAACCCGAATTTTTTCCGCACTGTGATATAAGCGACCGTATCGACTTAGGACCAATTGGACGCTGAAGCGGGGTTATTCCAGGCTTGCTCGGTTCTACGTAGGCCTCTCACTTCGTTTTTCTTCAGTAGCTTGGCCGATGAGTGTAAAAGAAGTCCCAGTGTCTGTGGCGTAACGCATTATAATAAAATGTTTGAGTAAAGAAGGTATAAGGCCCAATGAAATTGTGCGTAGGTTGAAGCAGCAGTTTGGTACTGAAGCATTGTCGAGGACTCAAGTGTTTGCGTGGTACAAACAATTTATACAGGGGATTGAAAACGTACAGAACACGCCTCATGCACGGCGGTCCAGAAAGCGCGTCACGTGGTGGGTGAAAAATGGGTGCTCGCAACGATTTTTTGGGATCACAAAGGTGTTGTGCTCGTTGATATTCTTCATGGAAGGAAGGCGGTAAAGGCTGAGTGCTATTGTAAGCTTTTGGAGAACGCTAAGGCAACCTACAAGTTGAAAAGGCGGGGCATCCCCATCCGCAGTACGCCCGGCCTCATACTGCCACTCTAAGCCAAGAAAAACTGCAGAAACTACACAGGAATTTCCTCGAACATACTGCTTGCAGCCCTAATCTCTCACCCTGTAACTACCATTTTTTTGGACCACTGAAAAAGGCGGTGGGAGATCAGAGTTTCGACACCGATGATAAGGTAGGGCACTTCGTGCGCCAATGGCTTCAGACCCAACAACTTTTGTTTTATGATACTGAAATTCAGAGGCTACCAATTCGATGACAAAAGTACTTTAATCGTAGTGGAATGTATGGAGAAAAAAAAATTTTTACTTTGTAAAAATTGGCATGTAATAAAAATGTATAAAGGAATTCCGGTTTATATTTGATCGACCCAAGTAATTACCCTACAAGCTAAATTGCACCCACATTTTATTTTTAAAGGGACGATTAAATCGCTCTCAAATTGATGCTTTCAAATTACTAAACTTTGAGTACAAATTTATTTTATATCGCTTCATAAGATTTTTAGAATGCGAGTTGTAAAATTCTTTACCTCTATCAACATGTAAATTTTTTGGTACGCGTCCTTTATCAAATACAGATTCGATGCCTCAGCTACATCTTCACCCTTCTTGGATTTGAGGGGGCAGCCCAAGCAAGTTTTGAAAATATGTCATATACAGTTAAGGTGTACTCGTATCCTTTATTATCTCTCTTGTATGCGGTTACATTTCAACAAGATCAGCTTGCTATGTCTCATCAATGCCACGGATGTTAAAATGTCGACGTTGGTAATATCTTCTAGCTGGCTTGTACAGCTCCTTCGCCTACTGCAGCTACTCAACGTCCATTTTGGATATTCTGAAGTTCATGCGTATCATATGTCCTTCAGATGTGACTTTGAAGCCAATTCCAGGAGAACCACGACTTGTATTCTCTGCTCGCTTAGAATGACGTCCTAATACATCGATAGTCATCTTGCAAATGATGAAAGTCTTGACAAAACACTCATCAAAATCTAATTCCAGCTTCTCTTAGTTCTTTAATAATTGATATAATTTCGTTTGTGTGATTTGGATTTCCAGCTGTTTGAGACGCTAACAGTAAGCATAATCGATCTACCAATTCATTCGGGTTATCCCAGTAAATGTAATCCATCAGACTTTCCTCTCTAGCAACCATGTGCTGTGGTATCAGACCTTTACCTGATAATGATTCTCGTTTTTTACTTCGTCTATCTGTATTTTTTTGTGGAGATGTGGGAATGAATTTCTTTATAACATTTTTATATTTAAATGCTTTATCGTCACGAATTTCACCATTGGGTTTATAATGTTTTTTTATAAGCGTTTGTTGCAATAATAATTTATCTACTATTTGAAGATCACTGGGAGTTATAAAGAACTATTCAGGAACTTTTTAAAATAAAAATTCAAGCAAGCCTTTACTCTTGGGAAAATTCAAATCACCCACATGCATATAGTTCTGACTGAAACTTATCGGAGAATCTCCAATCATTAATCTATCTTTCGTAAATTTTCTTACTCCATACACAATATCGGGTTCTCTACTTCTTTCACCTAACAATATGAGATACTTGTTTGCAACATTATCATTAGTCCATGAAGTAGAAGGCGTTTCTGAGGTGCTTCCTGCTCCACTACGAGTTATTATTATTGTGAGAAGTTGTAGGCTCCGGAAGCTACGATCATGGTTCCTTAAAGCAACCAATCCCGACGCAACTGGAACGTGTACGTCATCCACTTCTGCTCCCTCTGTCCTAGAAGGTAAGCAAGAGCGAGATATTTACGAGAGATGACATCGTGCAACACTGTTCTTTGGAGTCAGGTCTCCAGCCGCGGATGACCTTACGCGGCAGACGGGACAGTTGGAGATGAAGGTTTCACCTCTGGATACTTTTTTAGAGCTACCAATCTTTGTAGAATGTTTTGAGGAACAGTGTTGACGGACCAGATGAAGTGATCACAGAAGAACAGCCTTTTGCATGCGGTTCGCGATCGAATAAGCCAGAAGCTGGCAAGCCGCAATCTTGTTGAGTTGGCTAAGAAATGAAGCTTTCATACCTCCAAGACAGCCGATTATGAGAAGTACAAGATGGACTTTGTAGCCTTGGTACAGCCCGCTCAGCTCGAAAAGAAGTGCTTGAAATTTCGCATGTTTTTCTTCCTCTTTTACCGTGATATTACCATCGGCTGGTGCCGAGAATTCAATCACGTAAATGATCTTGGTTTTCAGATCTTGGAGCACAATATCAGGCTTCGTAGCACTGATATGTTGAGTGTAGGAGAATGAGAAATTCCAGTAGATCTTACACTGATTATTCTCCACAACGCACTCCAGTTCCCCCTGGGCGTATGGCAAGACGGGCAATAGATCAACACCATAGAAGTGCCTTCGATGGTAATATAACACTTTTAGAGCCGCATTGTGTCTCATTATGTACCCGTACTGTGCATATTTTGAGCATCCACTGAGAACATGTCCAAGTGTTTCTGGCTCTTGCTTGCACGCTCGGCAGTTGGTATCGCCTACAGGTACATGCATTATGCGCTCACGGTAGACAAAGGACTAGAGTCTCCTTGAAAGACCCCCCTCTTATATGTGATATAGCTTGTAGTCACTTGTCTTTTGTCAGATGTTATGACAAATCTTGTCCGCCACAAGAGCATAAGCCCTTTCATGCTTCTCACTATTTTTGGATGCACCTCCATGCACTCAACGAGCTTAATAAGTAGCTCATGGTTCGTGTTATCGAATGCCTTACGGTAGTTAATCCAAGCCATGGACAGATTGCGTCGATACCTGATCGAGTCCTGGGTAATACACCTGTCTATTAACAGGTTCTCCCTGCAACTTGCCAGACCTCTCTTGCATCCACGTTGTTCAACTATTGCACTCCATACCGGCTCGATAGATGTTAATATCCTCTCTTTGAGCATGCCAGTGAATAGCTTGTAGCTGGTGTTTAAACAAGCTATGTGCCTGTAGTTCTTTGGACTTGACAAATCTCCGGTCTTAGGGATCAATACCGTGCGTCCTTCCACTAGGCACTGCGGGACGGGTTGTTCTCCGTTTAAGAAAGTAGTAAATATACGAGCTAGATGTTAGTGCGTAGAAGTAAACTTCTTCCACCAAAAGTTGTTGATTTTATCTGGCCCTGGCGCTTAAAAGTTCTTAGTTCTAGCGATAACTTTCTTCGCTTCTTCAGCAGTGATTAGTGGACATTCTTCCGCTGGACCTTGTAACCTTTGCCTTTGGCAAAAGTTACGAAAGAGTGATATATCTAAAGCGTCTTCATTTAGCTGATAAGTATCTCCATATACTTGTTCCCAGAAGACTTGAATCTCTTCTCGACTAGGCGGATTTTTAACGGCACGTGACGTTTTATTGAACAGACGGGAAAGATGACTAGAAAAGGTGGAATTTTCCTGAATCCACCTTACTCGCCGTTCAAGGCGCTGTTTCGCTGTTGAAAGAGATCCTATTTTTTGCGTCCAGTGCTGCTTGATGGTCAACAGTTTACACTTGTTCAGCGTGTGATTTGCTTTCCTTAAGTTTTGAGCAAGTGCCCTAACTTTTGGAGTGAATTTTTTATTTAATGTTATGTAGCTAATCACGCACTGAATATTTGATGCATGCTGTCTCGCCGTTTAAGTTTTGATCTGAAGCTGTGCAATACGCTCGCGAGTCTTACTCAGGCGTACTGAAGTATCGCTACTTCTACTGTCGCTAAGCAGGGAGACCGCCTTCTCGTAAAAAACACAGTTCAGATTCCAGAGATTAACATCTTCGGGGAGCAAATCGGAGAGAGCAGTATTAGCTTCAGCTAATTTTTTCTATCCTGAGATATTATTTTTTTGTTTTCAAACTTTTTCTCGGGTGAACCCGGTTTTTCGTCATAGCCACGGACTAAGTCAAGTGACTGATGATATGAGGATGTTATAAGTTATTTTAATACGATGTTTGAAATCATTTGCGATGATGTTGTAGGTACAAAATTAGGAGCATGGTGTAGTTTGCAGTTTGTCTTCACCGCTGTTATCCTTACACAGCGGCCGTGAGTGTTGGAGGTGACAACAGTCGTCTCTGGATGCTTTCTTAGAGCTACCATGTATCACGCCATAGGTTCTTAGTCACTTGCTTCCTGATGGTCTACGAAGTTTCTTACAATGCGACAGGTGTTTAATAAAACCGCCTTCTGAACTGCCGCCAGTACCCTACTGACTCCTAAATGTTCAAGATGTTCACTGCATCTTGCGTGCACATTGCCTGTAGCCGAAATCACAATAGGATGAATAGATGCATGCTTTACATTCCTCCATATTACCTTTACTTCATGCCTTAGCTCGCTATACTTATGGATCTTGGTTGTATAGGTTGCCTGCAAATTTCGGTTAAGTGGACAAGCAATGTCGATGATGTAGACTCTTCCAACCTTTTTTTTTCGCATCACGATGTCAGGTCGATTAGCTCAGATGTAATGATCCGTCTGGATGGTCACATCCCAATATAAGATGTAATCTCCATTTTCTAAAACGGGCATTGGAATGTATCTATAGAAAGGCATCCATTCTGTTAAGCGTCCTAGGTTTAGGGCAAGCTGTTGATGTATAATGCCCGCCACATCATTATGTCTGTGCGTATATTCTCTTTGAGCCATTACGCGACAACCATCAATAATGTGCTCGATGGATTCGATGGTATCTCCACATAATCGGCACCGGTCAACCACTTCTTGATGTAACACGTGTTTGCGATAATTCCTGGTGCTAACAACCCTATCCTGAATCGCAATGACGAATCCTCCCGTTTCTGGATACAGGACTCCCTTTCTCAGCCAAATATTGGATGCCTCACTATCCACTTCATATTGATCTAACGTTTTGGGGTGTTCGCCGTGGATCACTTTCTGTCTCCATTGCGTTTCTAATTCCTCTATGGTTTCTGCCCTGATATTCAAGGCCTCCTCTGAGGACAAATTCAAGGGCGTGTAGTCAAGATCCGCCTTACAGATCGTATTGTAAAGCGTAACATCTCGCTTGCTGTTAAAATAGTCCCGCAACTGTATAACTTGTGACTCACACAGTTTCCTGACATCTACAATGCCCCTACCCCCTCTATGTCATGGTAGAACTACCCTTTCAATCGCCGAATTACTGTGGTGCATACGGTGTTTCGTCATTTCTACGCAGATGATTCTGTTTAATCGTTCGAGGTCGTTGTTCGACCATTTCATGAGCCCAAAGGAATACGTGAGAACAGGGATGGCATAGGTGTTCATTGCCCTGATCTTGTTTGCCGAGTTGAGAGAACTCCTCAGAACCAATCTGAGTCTTGTAGTGAAGGCAGTCGTTAGGCTTTTCTTAACTATCGTATGCTGAATACCCTTGGATTCGAGAATACCCAGGTATTTGTATGACTCGCCCTCAGCCATTGCCTCGATGTCATTCACGAAATCGTTCTCTTGTTCTGCGGTCCCTAATTTTCCTGTGATTAAATGCACTGTTATGCATTTATCTAGTCCAAACTCCATATGGATATCGTTGGAAAACTGCTTTGTGACATCGATCACTTGCTGCAGTCTCTTGTCCGAACTAGCGTACAGCTTTAGGGTCATCCATGTATAGAAGATGGGTCAATTGATGACCATCCTCGTTATCATGTACTCTGAACCCATGAGGCATGCTATTTAGAGTTTTGCTCAGTAGGTTCAACGCTAAACAGGACCATAATGCACTGAAGGAGTCTCCTTGGAATATACCCGTCGTAATGCGTATTGCTCTAGTTATCCTTGGTTGTCCATGCTCAAAATACTTGATTGCTGTACCCCAAAGCATCATCGCACGACTTAGGAAGTCAATGATACGTGGACAAATTTTGTATACTTTTAACACTTCAAGCAAATAGTCATGTGGTACGGAAGGAAACGCATGATTGTAGTCAATGTATGCCATGTGCAAGTTCCTTTGATGTTTACGAGCTTGCGTCATGGCAACAGCGTCTATGGTGACTACATCTTTACTGTCTCGGGAGTTTTTACAACATCCTTTTTGTTCTTCTGTAAGGATGTCATTCTCGTCGCAGTGAGAATATACCTTATCTGCTATGATAGCTATAAAACATTTATATATTATTGGAAGAAAGGCTATCGGTCGAAATTCAGATGGATTTTGAGCGTCTGGTTTTTTAGGCAACATATACGTAGTACCCTGCAGCATAAAGCCTGGCCACAGATCTGGATGTTCGATGATCTTCTGAAAACACCGTGCCAACGCAGGATGTACACTAGTCAGGTACTTGTACCAGAAATTGTGCACCATGTCCGGACCTGGAGTTTTCCAGTTACATGCTTTTTTCAAAACCGCTGAAACATCTAAAGCTGTGATGTTCGTCAGCTCCATTTCAGGGTTATTGCTTGCTCTTGCTTTCTTCAGTTGGAACCACGCAGTGTCCAAATTACTTCTGTTAGTTTTTCCCCAAAAATCTGACCAATAGTTAGTCATGTCTTCCAATTGAGGAACTTTGTTGTCTTGTTGGTTATTTTGCTTTACACTCAGTTCACGATAAAACCTTCTTTCATCTGCCTGAAAGGTTCGATTTTCTTGCCTTCTTGCACTACTTTTCTTGTACCGACGCAGTCTAGCAGTAAGAACATCAAGTCTCTGCCGCTGGGAGTCTATAATATCATCCAATATTGCTGGTGTCAATGTCTCGATGTACCGAGGGTGGGTGATTTTAATAACATGGTGTATCAGCTTTCTGGTTGGATTTCCTTTTTTATATTGAGTCAGTCGACCCAATTTGCACCTTACTTTGCTGGCATCCATATCCAACCTGATCTTCCATAGTGGATCTCGCTCCTGTCTTGGGGCAAAGACTGCATTTATAGGCCTAGTTCTGCGGCCCAACGTTCTAACGGTTGCCGTTAGAATACGGTTGCCGTTAGTTACATAGAATTCAGCGAATTGTTTTGAAAATGGAATCATGTTACATGTATTACTGAGAAAAATATCATCCTTTGATATGAGCCGTAAAAGAAAGAGACCCTCGTTTCCTATGTGATATTTTATAGGTATTAAGGAATTTAATATAAAAACAATCGTATCAAGTTACATAGAATTCAGAGAATTATTTCCAAAATGGCGTCATGTTACATGTATTACTGAGAAAATGACGCAATGTTACATGCTTTTATGCAAGTTCGAACAAGTTTCGCTTGTACACGTCACGCAAATCGTGGAATTCGGTGATATGCGTCTCATATTCAAGTCCATCATCCCTTTAACCAATGCCGCTTATGTGATATTATAACTGTACCAAGAATTTTTAACATAAACAAAGGTGTCATATTATATTACAGCCATAAGGAAAGAACCGTTTTCATCATGTACAATTCTAAGAAATTATGTTTAAAACCTTAAAGAATGTATAAACAATAACAATATCGGAGCTATATAAACCCCACACAGCCCTTAGTCTTTTCAGTTGATCATCAGCATATATGCAGAGCACTAAGAGGCATATAGAGCTGAAGATTCGAATTGAATTATTTTTTAAAAAACGTTCAAGAATTAAAACAGTTAATAAAAGTTTGTTCTAACGTTCATGATATATCAAAAAAATTAAAAAACTTAAAATTAAGTGACGTGAATCTTTCTGAAGATTAACAAAAAGTTTTTTTAAAAAAATTCAAAACAAACAGCAGCAACTAAATTTGGCGTGAGAATTGTCATAGACATCGAAAATAATTGTACAGTGTACCTTCCTGGAAGACTACAGAAACTTTTTGCTGAAGAGCAACACTTACTCAATCAATTTCAACAATCGTGCAGTTCAAAGCAGTTGTTCATGAAATATTTTGGAGGACAGTGCAACGAGATCAAATTTTCAGACAGTGCTTAAGCTTTTATGCTTACATTTAAGACACTATGTCTTATACACCGCAAAATCTGTTGATTTTTCAAAAACTTATAACTTAGATGCATCTTTTACGAAACAAATAATTGTTGGTGCAGAATTATCAAGTGATAAAAATTTAATGTCAACTGTAAATCTGACAAGCAGTCACCCTAGAACGTGCATTTCTCTACAACCCGATGAATGGAAACAGCTTCAAAGTCATTTTATGTATATATCATTATATTTGAATGGGCATTATACGCAATTGAATAGGGAAAGAAGAATTGATTTTACAAATTTTCGATTACATTTCGTAATGAAAAATGATGATTATTTGGTAACACTGGAACGAGTAGAAAAAACAACTAGATCGCATTATCCATTCTCAATAAGGAAGACAACATTCAGCATTGTCAACGAAGTTGTCCTCTGTGTAAATCAGCACCTACATCATCTAAAGTCGGGTCCAAAAGTCGAGGCCCCTCACTTTTTTTGATTGAAACTCACACAAAAAAATTTTCTGAAATGTCTAATAAAAAGCATCTGAAAGCTTAAAGTCTTCCGAATGCAGCGATATGTTCACTTTTGTCTGAAAAAATTTTGTTCAACAGTTAGAGTGCAAAACGTCCCAAAAAACAGGGTTTTTCGGCCTCCTTTTTCAAGGGTCCACTTTGACCTGTTCCCAGAAGAAGGGCGACGTTAGGAAAAATCTGAAAAAATTCACACATATTCTTTGAACAATCCTGAATGCAATGCATTTTTAGAAATGCTGAAATATGCAATAGTTTTCTTTTTACGGGGATTTATTTACAAACATTTTATCTTGAGAACGAGTGAAGATAGGAAGCCGTTCAATGGCTTCAAATGTGCAGTTTTGCCATGCGATTCAAGTGCAATAACTAAATTTATGATAAAATCATTCTCACGCAAGAGACATTATTTTGCATATTTCTGACTTTAATCAGTGTGGGCGTGTGGCCAGCACAGCGGGGCAAGTTGCAGCAAAAAAAGTACCCTTTCTATGACATTAGTAATTCCAGAAGCAAGTCAAATGCCCGAAGCAGATGTGGTTCAACGAAGCAGGGCCGTCTCAACGTCTTCAAGATGCATTTACCGAGCTGGTCCTCAGAAAATCGAAACCCAATTGGGAATATCAACCCGATTGAGAATATTTTCAGTAGAAACACATTTTTAAAATAAGTTTTTTCTAAAACTCCTACAATCCTGGATATTTTTTAAACTGACTTCAATTTTTTTGTGAAATCCACATTATTTTTTAATGTTTCAGAAATCTTCATAAATATTCATGGAAACGTAATTTTTCAAAATGAAAAATTATTAAAAATTTTCCCAACAATCTTTACAACATTTTTATATTGTTATTAAACCTTCAAAAATCCTTAAGAAACTTGAAAAATTCATTTTGAATGTAACAAAATCTATATTTCATTCTACATTATTGGAAACCTTTTAAAAACTTAACTTATTTCGAAAAAAATATCAGAACTTCTAAATATCTTTTTACATAATTTCAATGTTTCCAGCAAATTGAAAGTAATTGCCTTTAAATACTGCAGAAAATATTCTTATTCTCTTCAAACCTATA
>CAKNYM010049827.1:15455-31776 GCA_932195095.1 Andricus curvator
GAGACTAAAAGAGTATACCAAAGGCCAATCCAATCGGTCAATTCTTTTGAAAGTTATCGTGCTCACAGACAGACATACCTACCTGCATGACAAATTCGTAAAAACCTGTTTTTGGGTTCAGGGGGTCTCAAAACGTGGACATTTGACAAAAACCGTGGGGGGGGGGGTCAAATTTTACACAAATCCAATACCTTCTCTGGATGAGAATGTAAAAACTAACGAAAATTACGTGTATGTTTTGTGATAAGTGTTTTGGAAAAAAGTACACCCTAAATGACCACGAACAACGATACCTTGTCCAGTAACGCAGTAAAATTATATATATATATATATATATATATATATATATATATTGGAAAAAATTATGCCTAATTTTCATTTGTATTTACTTGTATTTGAAAATTATATAAAATATTTCCCACTACGTATAATCTATGTATAATTTTTCCGCCTATGTTGTTGCTCATAAAAAGAATTGAAAACTAAAAAAAATAGCTTTTTAAAAAATTTAATTTATATCTTATCGCGTCTTATGGAAATTTTAAAATTTGAAGCGAGAGCTAAGGTTTTAATTTATTTTCAGATATAACCTGGTATATTTCAGGCAGGAGTAAGGGATACATGAGTACAAAGTAATTTTTCGAATAAACCAGTAATAAAAGCGTAACAAACTAGTTATAAATTTAGTATTATAGCCACAAAAAAGAGATACTTATTGTATTATAGCAACAAACTAGTCATAAATCTTGTATTATAGCTTTATAAAGATGCCAAGACAGATTTAGTTGAATAAAGTTTAAAATGTGTGTCCGTTCGTAATACAGTCGTATCATTTTCAAATTCCAATATTTCCAAAAAGTCCCGTACATTTCACACTCATAGTAAAATAAACAGATCAGATACTGTAAATAATTGATAAATTTAAGTGAATCGTTACGTTGTTAAATCGTTGTTAATTATTTTATTTGAAATAACTTCGGTTTTCAAAATATAAACGAACCGCCAAGAATTCTCTGAGAGGCCTGAGAGTAGAACTGGCACATGCGCAATACGCTTGGCGGATAGAGGAAAAACGGGTATCTGGGCGCGCTACAGACTCTAGTGTTATGTAATGTATATAACATTTCATAAGCGTCTCTTGAAGGTGAATTGAAGTGCAACGGACTTTTTTAATCTAAATTCTACAGTGTGCAGTGAAGAGAAATGGCGTACAAGGAACTACCTTTATTCCCATTATTTCTTGGCATTGATGATTTAGAAGTAAATAGTGCTTTAGGCTCTAGCACAGGAGTCAGTGCACCCTTGTAGAGCACCGCATGCAAGGATAAGGCTGCATACTCTGAGAGATCGCCCGGTATTGCAGAGTCACCGTGTGAGACACCTCACCCAGGTGCCATTCAGCTTTTGGCACGATTGTTACGCCTTCACTTGGGGGTTAATTCCTTCGGGACCATCCCTGGACAATTGTCCGCGACTGCTTATTAATTATTGTAATGTATTCAGCAGGAACCCTTGGTACAGGAACCCTCTATCCGCAACCCGAGGACGCGTCCGGTGGCTTTATCATAGGTCCTTCGGTTCAATTCTAAAGGAACCGAAATATTTATAATAAAAAAAAGGGTTAAACAACCACCGCAGGGTCTCACTTGGAGCAACTGCCATCTAAAAATGACACCGGCTCCCAGTAGAACCGCGGTAAATCTATATTTCTATACACGACGCACAATGGGGAAAAAATACTTCTTTGGGACAAAGATCCCACGACTTCTCAAATCTCAACGGATCAAAGTATTTTTTTTTTAATAATTAGAAAGGATGTTACTTTGATGGAGTATGTTTGTAACGACTACCTATGCAAATAATTTTATAAGAGGAGTTCGGAAGGAATGAGTGATCAGGCTCCCAGAAATGAAAATGCGACAATTTTCGCGGATCATCAACTCTTCAACAACAACTTTCCTAGGCATAAAAACCCTCACGATTTGAGGGAAAAGCCCGGGCAAGCCAATGAGGCAAAGCATCTTTATTTAAATTCATTTTAACATTTTAATTAACATCGTACAATTCCAATTAAACTAATCACACACTGGTTGTGAACTTAATACTAAGAGAGATCTCTCTTACCTTATCCTCAAAGTTACAGAACTCGCAAGCATACTTAACACAACTAGTACATCAGAGGCAACACCTTACCATTCTCGATGAGTCAGTCCTCGCCACTCTCAAACACTGAACAATTAGATAGTATCACTGCCTAACAAATCCAGAGCATATCGCTGGGTCCACAATTAAGGTTATGACTTGCTCAACAAATCCAGAGCATATCACTGGGTCCACAATTAAGGATTATCACTTTCTCAACAAATCCAGAGCATATCACTGGGTCCAAAATTAAGGATTATCACTTGCTCAACAAATCCAGAGCATATCACTGGGTCCACAATTAAGGATTATCACTTGCTCAACAAATCCAGAGCATATCACTGGGTCAACAATTAAAGCACATCACAGTCCCATACAGAGGATCCACCCCTGTCACACACCACAGGCAATCACAATCTCGATCTGTCTCACGTCTGCAGGCCTCGAATCTTCGATCGATACTGATTCGATGGGGTCTCTCTCCCATCGTGTCGCACCCCTACCCCACTGCTTAAGGGAGGCCCACGCATGCGTCTCTTCCTTCTAGGCGCCAAACTCAACTCGCCATCCAGGGTGCACCGAAGTGCAAAGATCAAACTCCACGGTCCCACACATAACACGTGCGAGCGTAAAAAGGACGCGAACAGAGTATAAAGCGCATTATGATGAAATAAATGAATTAAGTCTTTATTTATTGGGTAAAAGTAATAATTATATTTGTTTTTACATGAACTATTTGAATGGCGTTTTGAATTACACTTAACGTAGATGGACGAACATTTACACTTTTCATTAATACAATACCTCCTACAGTTGCAAAATATGCTGCGAGAAAGCTTACGAGAAGCTTGCGAGAAGGACTACTTTTCTGTGTATTTTTATTGTATTCATTTGTATTTCACTGCAAGAATGGTTGTAGTAAAAAATACTGAAAGTATAAGAAATTACATATTCTGAAAAGACGTGAAGTCCTCGAATTGCGTGATGGTCGTGACGGTCCAGGGGTGGGATTCCGATGACCTCTAATCTAATCGAATCAAATCTCTCTTTCTATCGTATGAAATTAGACAGAGATATTCGATCGTTTTAAAAAGATCGACTGCAACTATCTGTATCTTATATCTACCATGATTGCAGAATGGTTTTGCGTAATGCCTCAAATCACTAGAAATTTCAGCCAATGAAGGTGTTTCTCTAAATTACTAGGAGAATATCATAGGCTGATATGTCTAGAGATTTCAGTCGATCTTTTTAAAACGATCAAAAATCTTTGTCCAATTTCATACGATAAAACGAGAGATTTGATCAATTAGAATAGAGGGCATCGGAATCCTACCCCAGGCAAGATTTTTTGGCGAATTATAACTTTTTTCGCTGCACGTGGGTCTATCTCACGTACGCGGTGCAGTTTCTTGCCTTGCACCAACATACAATGTCTTCATGCAGCGAACTTACAGCAGTGGGACGCCGATGCCTGAAGTCGATCGAACCTCTCTTTCTACGATGTGAGGTATACACCGCAGTGCGATCGAATTCGAAACGCTGGGTTCGCAACCACTCTTTCTATCGTATATGGTAGTGAGGGGCTGATCGTTTTGAAACGATAACTATAACATGTCGATGGAAAACCATCGGACCCTCTCTGTCTACCACATACGATAAAAAGAGAGATTTCAAAACCATCGTTTCGATTTCGATCGCACCTCGTTCTATATCTCACATGGTAGAAAGTGAGGTCCGTTCGACTTAAGGCATCCGAGTCTCATTGCTGTCTCCTGTAAAAGCGTGCGCTGTTTTAGAACTAGAATGACAGGGCGCTAGAACCCTATTACTGAATACTCAGTAGCTGGTAGTTTCAAGAGCGGTAAAGATTTGAATTATTTCAAATGAAACAGAAATTCAGTAAACTGATTCTTTAAAATAAAACATATAATTAGGAAAAATAATTATCAGCAATTATTGACAGTTAGAAATTACATGACAAATCCTCTCTGTACCTCGAATTAATAACTTCTAGAAAATAGAAATAAGGAAACAAAAGTTAGCATTTGAAATAGCTATGTACCCTCAGATAGATCATAATATATAGTTAAAAGTTTGCCATAAGGACAACCGCAGGATTTCGCTGGGAGCGGGTTCTTAATCTGAAAAATTGCACCCGCTCCCAGCGAAATCGCGGTAAAATTTCAGCTGTAACCACGTCTCACGACCGTGAGATAGGTGGTTACAGTCTGCGACGAATTCAATAGGGCGATCCGGCAATAGTCTCGTGCACCCTGTGGACACGAAGCGTCCCAAGGACGACCGCCTTCTGCATTTTCCCCGCAAGTGTGTCAGCATTTTGTTGACACACAGGGATGCTTTTCAGGCTATTAACCAGTGAAACCTTGGCACCTCCAAGAGCGCCGATGATCAAGATGATGAGCTTAACAGAATATTCCGGGTATAACCGTCATAACTCCCTTATAAGATCTTTATACCTCTCTTTCTTTTCTTTCTCCTTGGCTATGACGTTTTTGTCAGCTGGTGCCGAAAATTCGATAACGAACATGGTTCGTTTCTCGAAGTCAAGGAGAACAATATCAGGCCTCGAGTGCGCAACAGAAACAATTGTCGAGAATATGAACTTCCAGTATATGCGGCACTTCACATTATCGACAATTGACTCTATTTCCCTCGGAGCGTTTAGTGGAGCAGTATTTGGGCTAATGCCGTAAGAGTTGGACAACTAGATAGTATGTGTCCTAGATGCTCGGGGTGTGCATGACACGCTCCGCAGCTATCATCGGGAATATCTTTCGCTCAAAATGTGGCGACGGTATGCTAGAGTGGAAATGACACCGTCTTGACATGCCAAAATGAAACCCTCCGTGCCCGACTTCAATCCGGGTGATTTAAGGAAAGCAAACTTTAGCTCATAAGACATCGACTGATCTTCCACATTTCTCTGGAAGATGCCGTGCATCCTATTGCCGAGGAGCTGTTCGCGGAAGTTTTTCTCCTGTGCTTTCGTAATCCCGGCCTTCAGGAGTGAGTATTCAAGATGGATAAGAAATTTATTCATTTTGCTCATCCCTGATATTGAAGTCAAGGCCGAGTGTTTCAGCAGCCTCCTCCGCTGCTTTGTACAGAAACGCCCCTTTGTCCACTTCTTCGTGTTTCCTGACCATTTTAAGAAGAGGGTCTTGTCGATTTGCGACTATATGTGCTGTACCCAGAATAATCCTGTTGTGAAGACATTCAAGATTCAGTATTCCGCGACCACCTTGACGACGTGAGATGTGAAGTCACTGAACAGAAGACTTAAGGTGCATGCTTTTGTTCATGTGCATTACCATTCGGGACCCGATATCGAGGGATCTGAGCTCGCCCTTCGTCCATGGAACCACTACAAATGAATAGAGTACTACTGGGACGGCAAGCATGTTCGTCCCAAATACTTTGTTCTTCGCCGACAGTTCGGAAGACCAAATCCGTCGGATGAGACGTTTGTATCTGCATCGGAGAGTATCCATTATAGATGTCACGTCCTGAATGCGGCTCTGTGGCATGCCCAGGTATGTATAGGTCTCTCCAGCGCCAAGGTGTCGTATAGCGCTTCTGTCGACGAGCTCAGGGTCTTCGGGGATGCCATTAAGTTTTCCTTTCTTCAAACAAACCTTGGCGCATTTCTCTAACCCGAACTCCTTTCCAATCTCTTGAGTGTACTCTTGGACAATATCTAGAGCTAGATGTAGTTTCTCTTTATTTTTAGCATAGATCTTAAGATCATCCATGTAAAATACATGATTGACCTTACGCTTTCGATTTCCAGGTTTGCCGCAGAAGTACCCTTCGGAATGGCGAAGTGCGAGAGATAGTGGCAATAATGTGAGGCAAAAGAGGAGAGGGCCCATGGTGTCGCCCTGAAACACACCTCTATGAAAGGTGACACTGTTAGTGATCACACGATGTTTTCCAGATGAGATAGTAAATCTGATTTTCCAAAGCGGCATTAATCTCTCTATGCACCTCACGATATGTGGATGAACCTTTAAGCTTTCCAACAGACATATGGTAAGTCTATGGGAGGTTGAATCGAAAGCTTTCCGGTAATCAATCTAGGCCATCGATAGGTAACGCTAATAGGATGCTGCGTATTTACAGACACATCTATCGATGAGCAAGTTCGCCCGACATCCTGCTACGCCTTTCTTTGATCCACGTTGTTCATACATCTCTCGCCTCATAGGCCCAATTGTCCGAACAATCCTACCATTTAGGAAAGCTGTGAAGATCTTATATAATGTGTTGAGACAAGTTATTGGCCTGTAATTCTTAGGGTCAGCTAAGTTGCCCATCTTCGGCGGGAGCACTGTACGCCCTTCCACTAACCACTCCGGAATAGGCTCTTCCGACTTAAGATGTGAGGTGAAAATGCGGGCCAGATGCTGGTGGGTTGAAGGAAACTTCTTCCACCAGAAGGTCTTGATACCATCTAGTCCCGGAGCGGAATAGTTCTCCATGCCTCTTAATACGTTTTTCACCTCCTCGGTAGTGATAGGTGGGAATTCCTCCTCAGGTGTTATGAGGGCACTGCACAGCTCCTTAAAGCTATATATGTTCTTTGCAGTTTTCTTTCAGTGGATGCTAGACTTCGTAGACTTCTCTCCAAAATGCCTCGACCTCCTCTGGTGTGGACAGGTGGACGACAGTAACTGGAGGGTCTTGGTAGAGTCGAGATGGGTCAGACAAAAACTGTTGATTTTCTCTGACCCACCTCTCTCTCAGCTCTAGACTTCTTCGAACCTTGACAGTGAAAGTCCTGCCAGATGTTATGTAGTCAATTACACACTGAATGCGGGACGCGTACTGCCTTGCCCAGCCTATCTGGGCAAGTACAGAGATCGGATTCTTCGGAAAAATCTCCACGAAGTTCGAGTTCCTCGGCATGGTTTCGCAGACGTTTTTGCGAAAAATGCGAGATCTCTGGGTGCTTCTCGCACCATAGAGTATGCAGTCGCGCCATGTAACCTCTTCGTTCAGGGGCCATGCTGGTATCATAGCACTCGAGCAGGTCGTCCCTGAGTCGATCCGTCCACTTAAAAGTAATGAGTAATGAAAGAAGTCTTTGAAAACCAAAAATCAGTGAAAAAGAAGATTTTGAAATCTGAAAAAGGAAAAATCAAAATAAGTCGGTCCGTGAATTTTTAAAACGCGAACGACTTAATTTTCAAGAGACAGGCGGCGGATCCGACGTATGTGGCCTCTAGAAAGAATATCGGTATTTGGTGTGCTATATTTTTCTTTTTATAAAATAGTGTAATCGCGTTTTAAGGGGGGACTAGTTAAATTAAATCTCACAGTATTAATACAGTTGCAGAAGAGGAAAGTACAAATTGTGTCAAAATCAGATAAAAACGTTTGCGCCATTAGGGCACAGTGTTAATACAGTTGCAGAAGAGGAAAGTACAAATTGTGTCAAAATCAGATAAAAACGTTGGCACAATGTTGACAGTTTGCAGGTTATGTTGTTACTTACTTCCCTATCTTCCGATATTTTCTCTGCAAAATCTTTATGTTTTACAGGCTTTCAGTGTTTACTGACAAAATATAATTAATTTTGATTTTAATTTAGTTTTCTGTCGCTGTCTTCAGATTTTGATCTATAAATAGAGATCTTAGGAACGTTAAGTTCCGGTCACTTGGCAGCATGTTTGCCAATGCCAAACTAAAAGTCTAGCTTTTATTTCGAAACATATCATTTTTTCTCAAATACGTCTCGAATTTTTATAATTTTTCTTGCTAAGGTGATATTTCTTCCTTTAAAGGATTTTAAGTTTAGAGGGCCCACTTTGAATTGAACTATCGCCCAAAATTCTTGGAAAATTCTTACAAAATTCTCTGTGTTCTCAAAAATTTGGATAAATTAATCTTTTGCTTCCTCATAGAGGAAGCTTTGTAGTGGTCACATTTTCCAAAAATTTTAAATTCATTTAATTAAACCTTCCTCAATGTTAAAATGTCTAATACAATGTTCTAAGCAATTATCCGGATGGGTGTGTGTGTGTGGACGTTTGGAGGGCTTATTTTCCTCACTAATATCTTGAAACTGACCGAAGGATTTCTACAAATATTTATTGCATTTTTTTTAGCACTCAATAATATTTTAAAAATCGGTTTTTTATAGTAATATTTTTTTCATTACCATAATTCAAAGTTGATGCAAGAATATAAAATATTCCTTGGTTCGAGATGAATCGATTGACCTATAATATTAATACATTTTATTAAAGAGTAGGGAAGTTATGGTAATTTATATATTTTGAAAGTCGTTTTTTTATAGTAAAACTTTTTTCATTAATATAAGACAAAGTTGATGCAAGAACAGAAAAGATGTCTTGATTCGAGAACTATTTCATCATAAATTTTCAAATAAAGTAATTCTGACAATTTTTGTAAAGAAATCATAAAGCTGGGAAGGGCATAGGGTGCGACAGCACTTTTCTGTTCCCTTTTCCAGCTCGAAAAATTATAATTTCGAATACAAAATTTGATTTGTCTGATTTTTCTTTGTATTTAAAAAAAATTTTGTATTATTTTGTATTTTTTGTACATTTATATTTTCAAATTAATCAAAATGAAGACTTTGGTTTGTCTATTATTGAAAAAAATAACTAATGCTTCCTCTATGAGGAAGCAAATACATTTGCTAACGGGAAGCAAAGTGCCCGTGAAATGAGCACCATATAATGATAAATACAAAGTGAAAACACTCGATATCGAATTCACAGCTAGTTTAATTTGTTTAAATTGCAATTTAAAAATACCCATTTTGAATGCTTTAATTAGAAAGAGAACACTTTGAAATAAGTGCTTTTCCGTTGAAAATTCCTTGCCTCTATTCTACTAGTGTTTGTAAATATTTAGTGGAACATATATTTGAAAAGATAATGTCTGTATATCCTTATTACAAAGTTGATAAGAACTTTATTTTAAACCGCCGACATTTTATCATTTTTACCGAGTAGTTCGCAACTCGACCGATCGAGGGTACACTGACTTCAAGTGATTTCAGTGACTTCATGTGAATTCAATTGACTTCACGCCAGCAACTTCTGTGAAGGTGTACACCTGACTTCACGTGTTGTTATTCCCTCGATATTTACGTAATTTTTATTAAAATTTCTTAAAATTGCAAAAAAAGCGTTATGTATAGCATGCCTGGAGTTCACACTGTAGCAACAAGCTATAATTTCCACAGATTTCATAAACATTCTTCTTGCGCTTTAGAGCTTTAGGGGGTACATGGTCAAAATCATTTCTTACGTAAGAGATTTTCACGTCTGGGAATCACTAAAAACAATAGCAAATAAATTTGGTAGAAAATTCAAATACTTAGTCGAAAGATGAACTACTTTGTTAAAAATTCATTTTTTTATTTGATTATTCATCATTTTGGTTAAAAATTAATCAGTTTTAGTTGAGGATTAAATTGGTTTGTTGAAAATGCGTCTCTTTTTATTCAAATCAACTAGTATATATTAAAAATTTTAATCTTTTTGGTTAAAATATCAACTATTGGGTACATTTTTCGTTGAAAACTAACCTTTCAGGACGATAATTAATTTTTTTTAACTGTAAATTTAACTGATCCATTTTTGGTAGAAAATGTATTTTTTTTTTAGTTGAAACTTCAACTATTTGGTTGAAAATTGATGTATTTTATTAAGAATTCATCTTTTTCGGTAGAAAATTAATCTTCTCGGTTGAAAATTTAACTTTTTTTGTTTTAAAATAAAAGTATTTTTTTAGTTTAAATATTAACTATCACATTTTTCGTTCAAAATTCATGTTTTTAGGTTAAACATTCAACTAACTTGTTGAAAATTAGTTTTTATTTTGTTGAAAATTAGTTTTTATTTTGTTGAAAATTAATTTGTTAACTGAAAATTTAACAATTTGGTTAAAAATTCAACTTCTTGGTTGCAAATTTATGTAATTTTTGGAACATTCGTCTTTTTTGGTAGGAAAATAATATTTTTGGTTGAAAATTTAACTATGTGGTTGAAAATTCGTATTTTTCGCTTTATAATTGTACAATTTGGTAGAAAATTCAACTGTTTGGTTATTTTTAGTTTTTAAATTCAACTATTTGGTTGAAAATTGATGTAATTTGTGTAAAACTCGTCTATTTTAGTGAAAAATTAATCTTTTTTGTTAAAAAAATGCAACTTCTTGATTGAAAATGAATCTGTTTTAGTTGAGGATTGAAATATTTGGTTGAAAATTCGTCTTTTTGATTCAGTTCAACTGTTTTTTATTTAAAATGAAAAACTTTCCTTGGTCGAAAGTTGAAGTACATTGTTCATTCATGACAAACAGTAAAATTTTACCAAATCCTCCCTTATCCCAAATCGTCTTACGTAATTTTTGGATAACCGCTAAATTCACAACAAAAATTTAGTCGGCAAAAATTATGTAAAATGGGGGCGGGAGAGGTCAAACCTTATGCACCCTAACAAAGGAGGTTACGTGGTTCAAAATTTCAGTATAAAAGTTTACGTAATTTATGCACGGCCCCTTGCTTGGCATGCATAAAACAGAACAAACATTTTTTTAATAAAAATTACCTTAATTTAAAAAAATGTCATTTTTGCTCATTTAAAAAAAGTATAACTTAAACCAGGGGTCTCCAAAGGTAGATCCTGTATCTACTAGCGATCCTGGGCCAATAGGTCGGATCTACTCAGATTTTACACAGAACTTTCAAGAAGGATCCCCATCCTTTACCTGAGTCGAAGTACCTCAAAGAGTTGCATCTTGCACAGCGGAAAAAAATGGGGCCCTCGAAGTTCAGGTTTATGAACCCAACCCTTCCAACTAATATTTTCTTTCAAGAGGTCATAATTTTTCTCTCAGTTTCCCATCGAAAAAAAACTGGTAGATCCTGAAAATGGCCAGTCAATCCTGGGTCAGGCTGCACCTGTGGATTATGGAGACCCCTGACTTAAACAAAAGTTATATCCATTCCGACACCGTCGGATAATTTTTCATTTAAAAAAATCCATAGAGATTTTTATTTGTAATAAAGCGCAACAACTTTTGAGCAATAGCCGTTTTCGATTTTTTTAAATCTGGTATTTTCAAAGTGCCCTCTTTCAAATTAAAACTTTTAAAATGGGTATTTTTAAATTGCAATTTAAACAAATTAAAAAAATTCATTTAACAAAATTTTTAAGAATACTAAGAATTTTGTAAAAGATTTCCAAGAATTTTGGGTGATAGTCCAATTGAAAGTGAGCCCTCTGAATTTAAAATCCTATGAAAGAAGAAATATCATCTTAGCAAAAAAAAAATTATAAAAATTTGATACGTATTTGAGAAAAAAATTATATGTTCTGAAATAAAAGTTAGACTTTTAGTTTGGCATTGGCAAACATACTGCCAAGTGGCCGGAACTTAACGTTTCTAAGATCTCTATTTATATATCAAAATCTGAAGACAGCGACAGAAACCTAAAATTAAAATCAAAATTAATTATATAGTGTCAGTAAAAACTGAAAGCCTGCAAAAGATATTTCAGAGAAAATATCGGAAGATCGGGAAGAAAATAACAACATAACCTGCAAACTGTCAACATTGTGCCAATGTTTTTATCTGATTTTGACACAATTTTTACTTTCCTCTTCTGCAACTGTATTAACACGGTTCCCTAATAGTATATTGATAGTTATGCTTCCTATGAAAGTGTTTACTCTCAGCTTCTCTCTACTGGTACGTGCGAATGTTAAAAGTGGAAAGTTTGTTTTTTAATTAAAAGCCGCAATTCTCTATCAGGGGTTTGGGGTGGTTTTTCTCCCCATAGCAGGGGGTGTTGTAAAATTGCACCAGAATTGTTTATGATTGGAAGAGACCACCAGGCAATCCTCTAACAATCATTGGCTTAAGGATTTTCATTGATTTGAAAAATCATAATATTTGATCATCGTTCCTGATTACGGACCCGTGAAGGGTTACCTCATCGTTGGACGGGCTGTGAAAAGTTACGCATCGATGGACTTTCAGAGTTGCGGAATTTCTACGGTTTTCCGGAGGTCTACCAGATCTTCAAGTGGAACTTCAGCTCGAACTTCCAGATCACACCAGAGGACTTCAAAAGATAAAAAATTGTGAAGTGATTTTTATTTTTCTCACTGTTATTGTGTATACTCAGAATTTAAATGTTTTAAACATCTATACATTTTTTCATACGACGAGAAAAATTGTTGATATAAAATGCGAAATTGGATTATAATCTCAAGTAAGTCCTAGCCTAATAGAATTAAAAATGCCTAAATTGCGGGCGAAAAGGAGGGCTCGGGTTAGCGATCTCCCGCTCTCGTCCAGTGACGGAACTGAACCTTCAGGTTCAGGAAATAAAATAAAATCGATCAATAAGGGTCCCATTGATCCGGGTGCAGTGGCTAATGCAAACTCTACAGTCTTCTCAAAATTCCTTGAGAAGTGATATTAGTTCATCTATAAATTTAGATTCTAGAAATACGTCTAATTTGCAATCTCATGAAATGCCTGTTTCTGCTCCCCCTTGGTTAGAATTTTCAGTTTTAAAGTATACGAGGATTGGGGAAATAATACCTTCGTTTGATGGAAAGAACATGTCAGTAAATATGCACACTTAAGCGAGATTAGATGCAACTATTCATGAAATTTTGCAAACTCTAGGCAAACTCTAGGGGCGCGAGTAAATTTGATTCTCAATAAACTTATTTTTAAAGTTTTAGAAAATACCCCGGGTGCAGAAGAAATTATTATGTATAAAGCTTACAGAACTACTGCGATCAAAGACTTTCGGCGCGGGCTGGACTATAATATTTATGCACAAATAAGAGAGAAAGAAAAAATTCACTAGATCAAGCCATTGCATTCGCGAATCAGGAGGATCTTAAATTAAGATATTGGAAGAGGGTGCATGGGGATTCCATAGAACTAATTGCAACCTCAAGTTCTAATTCGGAAGGGAATAGGAAACTGGGGATTCATTCTCAACGTCCTGTAGAATACTAGCGTGCATAAAACAATTTTAAAACCAAGAATGAGATTAAGTGTTTCAACTGTCAAAATATCGGACATATCAAGCGAAATTGTCCGAATGTTCGAGTTTCAAATAATGTACAGGAAAGAGAGAGAACGGATTGTTCATATTATCATTACAGTAACAACAGTACGAAATATTGCTTAATAAAGCGGAGACACGAAAAAGAACGTTCTAGGAAGGCGAATATTTCGAAATTTTAACATTTGGGTCAGGAAGCGAACAATTTTCAATTAGAAGTCGCATTAAAATAGTGGATAATTCCTAAATTGAGGATAAAAGTAATTGATTTAACAAGACAGAATGTTTTTACATTCACAGTCACAGAAATAATCATACTTTTAAAGAATGTCTACTTTATAGAAAGCATTCGACAGAGCGTGAAAGGTTAAGACAAAATCTTCTAGGGTAGTTTACAATTGCTTTGCAATTGTGGAATCTAAATAGTGTGAAATTAGACTATTTCATAAATGAAAGAAATTGTGTATATTATCTATAATGGTATTTTCTGTTCGGAATTTTAGGTTATCGTTTTACCCTGTTCACAGATCAGACTGTTAATTTGGAATTTGAAAGATTCCGGTTTGCCAAAGTTCAAGGTTGTCTCGTTGGGAAATCGAGTTGAACAAAGAGTATTACCAAATTGTGTATAGGCCAAAAAGGACTAATTATCGTGAAGTCCGTACGATGGACACCATGGCTTTTTACTTGCTTGACAAATGGTGGATGAATCTTCTCCGATAACTGCACGGTCGCGAGTTTGTTTTCTACACCACTGCCAAAGGCATGGATGAGGTCATGTTAATGTCTATGACTACGGACTTAAAGAACTAATTAGTCGTATGGGTTGTTGAAGGAATCACTATATTCATATTGAAATAGAGTCAAGAAATTTTGCGGAAGAATCTCCTTAGGCGAAAGGACAAGTTTTGCTTTTACTACTACTCAGGTGTTGAGTAGGTATGTTCGAAAGGGCAAGTTGAAATTCTATTACTACTCAGGTGATGAGTAGGTATGTCTAAAAGGGCAAGTCGAGATTCTACTGCTACTCAGGTGTTGAGTAGGTATGTTTAAAAGGCAGGGCCGGCGGAAGCCCTACGTACGATGGGTAGTACTACCCACTTGAAATTTCTGAAGGTGGGTAATTACCCACCTGAAAATTCGAACAAAACAAGGACAATAATAACAAAGACCTTCCCCCTCCTCCTGCTCACTTCCGCGGCCATCGAAACTACCCACCTGGGCTCAACACTTTTCACCGGCCCTGCTAAAAGGGCAAGTTTTGGTACTACTTCTCAGGTATTTGGTAGGTACGTCCGAAAGGGCAAGTTCTGAATGTTGAGCAGGTTATCAGGATTTAGTAACAGAATGCCACAGAACTGTGATGGTGTTTGACTTAACTAAGGAATCACTTGATGAAACCTCAGAAGAAAAATTCGTGGAGGAAAAAGCTCAACTGGTACTTTGTGAAACTGTTACAAATCTGTCTCTCAGCAGCGGTGTTCTTCAGTACCATATAGTCCAAGAGCTGGTGACGTTTTTCGCCAAGTGGGGGTCCTAGTTTGTGGCGAATATATCTAGGAAATGACCCTTCTTTCGAAACCCGTAAATGCCAGACGCCCTGCCTGGGGCGTTTAAGCATCTGAGCCAGCTAAAAAATGGGAAATTTCAAGTGATAGTATAAGAGTCAATTTTCTTCTAGGATCGACTACTGAAGCTGCAAGTTTATTATTATTCAATCACCAGACCGATTGCATGGGGATAAGATACTGTCAGACTTGATAATTATCAATAAAAAAAACTTAGATTTTCAAGTGATAGTATAAGGTCTGGCGTTTTTAATAACATAAAGAATAGTATTCACAGGCGCGATCGGATTCGAAACGATGGTTTCGAAATCTCTATCGTATGAGGTAGACAGAGAGGGTTCGATGGTGTTGGAACGACAAGTCATACTTGTTGTTTCGAAACGATCGGACGTCTTTACGATATCGTAAAGACGTCGTACGATCTGACGATGTCTTTTCGACATCGTAAAGACATCTTAACGACATGGACATAGAATGTCTTAAAGTCATCGTAAAGATCTCGTAACGATGTCGTAAAGACGTCGTCAAATTTTTTGCCCACTGGGTCTTTCAGCAAAAAAGCATGGCCGAGATTTCGTAACGAACACTCAAGCGGTTCGATAGCGCAATTGGCTAAGGCATCGGCTAGGCACATACAAATTAGGTAGTTTAGGTAGGGTTCGAATCTCCAGCGAGTATAATTTTTCAACGGGTTTAAGCGTGATACTATATGTGTAGGGGACCGTGCGTATATACATATCAAATATACATTACACGCACATTGAAACCTCATAGAAATCTTTTAACCTCGCAGTAAGCAACGAAAAAAAACCCTTCATCTCCTCTTAGGTTCTATATAAAAACCCCTTACAAAAACCTTATAAAATCCTTGTAAAACCCCAGTACACCCGGAATCAGATCCACTCAGAAACATTTCAGATATACATTACACGCACATAGAAACCTTTTCAACTCCCAGTAAGCGAGGACAAAAAACCCTTTGTTCACTTTTAAGTCCCTATAGGATCCGCTTAAAAACATCATAAGATCCACAGTATATGTTCTTTCAAGCATCGAACAAAACACTCTTTGGAAAATCATAGGAATCCTTAAATTCCTATATCTATAGTCATTCTAAGAAGATTCTAAGAGGGAGCTTTGGCAGGGTATAATTATTATAAACAGTGTTATTGAATTGGATTGAGAATCGTAGTTTTTAATAATTTTAGAAAGTATTTACCTGCTTTGACATCTAACCCAGCTAATTTTCCTAACCTACACAGGGTGTCCCAGACTCAAGTTTCCGGACTTATATAGCTGTATAAAAATAAAAAAAATAAATCGAAAATTCCTTTTCCAAAAATCAGTTGAAGTTTTAGTTTTTTAGTTATAAAATATTTAAGCTGTACCACTCAGGAGCGCCGTATAAACAGTCGTGTGTGCGTGAGCGGGATTACAACGTAGTTTTCTCCCGTCGCTAACCCCACCTCTGCGCTCGCTTCGATAACACTGCGTTGGAATCCCGCTCACGCACACA
>CAKNYM010049827.1:59699-73008 GCA_932195095.1 Andricus curvator
ATAACTTTTTTCAAAATTATTACTCAAACTTAATATACAAACGCAATTTATTGTCTCATTTCCTATATTCCAAATTTTGAGAGCGATATATCATTGCGTTTGGACATGGTGAACAACAAAAAAAAATTTCATAACCGAGGGCTGGTTTGGTCACGTGGTCACCGTAGAGCATGCCCTTAAGAGCCTCTGCGTCAGGCAAATTGTCGCGGGACTCAATTTCACAGCGAAAATTCTCAAAACTGTTTGGCAAGGAATTGAGAAGCATGATTGTAGAAGCATGATCCCATACCTCTTTAGATGTTTCACAGCCTCGAATCTGCTTAAGTTTTGAAGGGTGAATGTGTAAAATGAGGTCAGACTTAGCCTTACGATCCTGGGTGATCCATGCCTTTTGTGCATTTACAGATGCGACGTCGCCCTCGATGACTGCAGGTTTTTCTTTTTCGCCGATGACGTACTCCCACATGTCATTTTTAACCAACAGGGCCTCCACTTGAATCCGCCAAGTATCGTAATTATCCTTTGAGAGAGTCTCGAGTCGCGTGGAATTCACTACGCTGGTGTTTGCCATTGTAAACAAATTGTCACTCGTGTCATTAGATTTCCTGAATCATCCACGATTTTGTTTTATTTTAAATTTTGCGGATATGAGCCCATAACCTGTTCAGGATTAACAGGATCCGTAGGTCGAATAAATAAAACAAATTATTTTATATACCAAAATGAACGTCCGTATATTCAATTTAAGATACAAAAAAAAGACCGACAAGATGAACGTGGTTGATAATAAAAAACTGAATGTTGTTAAACATATAAGAATCGTGGAACAAGTTCATTACGTAGCGACACCTATATTATAAAATAGGGCGCAAATTGCAATCGCTAACAGATATTGACATTTAAATCAATAATTTCTCTCTCTTTTATACCTTTTCAACTTAAATTATTTGATATCATTTTATTCAGATAATATACATAATTACATATATCTGGATATTAAAATGTATCAAAGTTTTATTATATACAATCCAACTTAAATTTGGTAAAACAATGATAAAAATATGTTCCTTAAATATCTATGAGATATAGTCTACCTTATGTAAAGGTGATAAAGATTTACAGCTCAATCAAGAAGCTGTTTGAAATTTGCTTCTAAAGATTTTTAGAGTAATCCTGAATTTTTTTCCCAGGGTTAGTTAAAGCTTAGTATAAAATAAATATATTGCATATCGTCGTTGTCAGAGCAACATGGCACAACTGTATTTGAGCTACTTTCCAGGAGGGACAAAAAACTGATTTGAAATGCACATGGTTGAGTACCTGATAACTTTTTTTATTAGCAATTGCGACGATACTAGGGGACCAAACAAGAAACTGATTTCACCACTCGACCCGGCGCGAAATTTTGAATCTAGAACCGTGCCTAACTCAAAACGGCCAAAACTGAAGTTGTGCCATGTTGCTCTGAAAACGACGATATCTTTATGTAAATTTCACTTTAAAATTATTTTTAACCATTTAATACAATTTATTTTTTAAATTGCTTTTTTCTTTCCTAATTTGACATATATTTTTGTCCTTTTCATTTTTCTTAGTTTCCTTTTCATAAATAGGTAAATATTACCATGAAATTTACTACATTCTTATTTTCAGGTACTTAATAGCTGCCTGTTCAACATTCTTAGATGTCGATACTGGTCGTTAACTTAAATTGTCCGATAAGTAATTTCTACTAATAATGAATTTATTCAATTAATCATATAAATTCCAAGAATTTTTTCTTTGTTTGAAATATATTTTTCTTTTGTTTCTGATTTTCAACTAAGTTGAAACATCTCTACTGAGAAGAAAAAGGAAATACCATGGTAAAAGGTTCCTTTTAACGATAATTTATTTTATTTCTTGATTTGCTCTCAATGAATTTTTCTTTAGTATGGGGTTAAATTTGTTTTAATAGTTCTGAATCTGAGATATCAGGGTTTACTACAAAAGTTTCTGTTACTTCTGGATTCTATGTATCCTTATCGGTGCTTAAAGAATGAGCACACAATTTCAATTTGTCGGTGTGCACTATTTTTGTTTTATTAGGTCCCATTCTCATAAGGGCATTTCTTTCGCCTAACAATTTTTTTAGGACATAAGGTCCATGGACGTAGGGGTCGAATTTATGTTTCCTCTTGTTCACTCTCAAGTATACTTGTTCTCCTTCTTTAAAGTATTTTGGATTAGATCTTTGATCATAATATCGTTTAAATTTTTCCTTAGCCAACTGAATTCGGTCCCAAGCTAGTTACTGCACATTGTCCAATTTCTGAAAAAGTCCCTTTACGTATCCAAGATAAGTCTTGCAATTTTTCTAGAGTCTGTAAAGCTTCCATAGCCTTCTTCAGAGCAAGAACCGCTTCTGAAAGTTCCTTCATAACTATTATGTCTTCCTTCTTATTATTTACAAGCCAAAAAAAAAATCGTCCATTACGATCAAAAACTACAGTTTTACCGGCTTTCGGATTCTTTTTTCGGATATCTTCTATCCTCAAAAGACCTTTGGCCTCCAGAATATCATTCACTTCTTTTACTGAATATATATCCGCAGAGACTAGGTGCGAAATATTCCCTTTTCCCATAAATGTCTTATCTTTACTGTAAGATATACAATACTTTTCCAAGGCTAAGGTCCGTCCTTCCGGGATACCTTCCGTTTTGAAACCTGTACAACTCACTTAAAATTCACCTAAGCTACTTTCCGTAGTAGGATTTTCACTCGCGGCATAGTTTGTCTGGGATCTAGCCGAAGTTAGGGGCGAAAGCGAGACCAAATCCTGACTTAGTCTAGATACTTGTTTCGGATTTTGAAGCAAACTTTTATTAAAAAGGCCCAAAAACTCGGAACCATCACTCACATGTCCTATCATATTTTTAAATATATATGTATTACCCTTCTAATTTCTTTATATTCCTTTAAACATTATCTACTTAAAATATATTTCAGTAATTCTGCGCATCTCAATATATCTTATTAATTCGACTATAAATAAGATATTTCTCCTTTTCTGTTTTCTGACAACTAGTTCCTCATTCAACCATTTATACTACCAATATTGTTATTTCATAATTAATCTAAATCAAAATCGTTTACTCATTTCGAACCTAGCAAATTTTTCCGATTAATTCTTTCCATTAATTTCCAGAAATTCTGTTCTCTTTTGAATATTTAATAAGTCGTTTCGAATTCACATAAAATACTAATAATTTTCTTTTTCTTTCAGAATCAGCATATTTTTTAAAATGAACCGAATCATTGATTCAGTGAAATTACACTTAATAAAGTCAAGGCATGTGCTGTTTCAAAATCATGTGCTGAATCAATGATTCGATTCATTTTAAAAAATATGCTAATTCTGAAAGAAGAAGACAATTATTAGAATTTTATGTACATTCGAAACGACTTATTAAATATTCAAAAGAGAACAGAATTTCAGGAAATTAATGGAGAGAAGTCAAAAACGCCTACTGGGACACTTTAAATGATACAATAAGTACTTGCGATCAAGGTGAAAGAACAATTCTGCTAAGAGATATGAACGGATGGGTCGGCGACCAACGTCAGGATACAGATACAGAAAGGGTGCTAGGTAATTTTGGGGATCCAACAAGAAAAAACTATAACGCGGAAAAATTAGTTAGCTTATGCTTAGAAAAGGGCATACTTATTACAAATACTTGGTTTCGACATAAAATGATCCAAATGTACACCTGGTGTGAAGGAAATAACCGCAGTATAATTGACTTCGTTATTGCGGATGAAAGACTAAGAGAACTAGTAAAAGATACAAGAGTCATGAGGGGTTCCGAATGCAATACTGATCATTACCTTCTAGTCTCCAAAATACACTTAGGGCGGGGATGGAGAAGATAGAGAACAAAAAAAAACGAAACAAACGCGAATCAAGATTGAAAATTTACAGAAACCGGAAATGCGAATAGATTTTCAGAATAAGATAAACGAACGCATAGATAGGGCAGCTTGAGAGGTGCTTAGAAGCAATAAAGGTATAGCGGGCGCGTCGACTATGTTACGGGATATCATTGTTAAAACTACGACCGAAGTGTGTGGTATCAGCTTAATAAGTACCGTGAGTAAAATATACTCAAAAATACTTATTCGTAGGGTAATGAAAATAACAGAAGAAAAGATATGGGAAGTCCAAAGTGGATTTATGCCAGGAAGATCATGTACAGATCAAATATTTAGCCTAAGACAGATCACAGAAAAAAGTTTGAGAGTGGGAAAGAAAGTTTTCTGTGCATTTGTTGACCTAGAAAAAGCATTTGACAAGCTAAATAGAAGTAAACTTTTGGAAGTCCTTAAAGAGAACGGAGTCAATGGATGGCTCCTACAAGCAACAAAAACAATATATGCAGGTAGTAAAGCAAGTGTAAGGGTTAATTAGAAACTGAGCAATGAATGGCCCTCTTCGACGAAGAATGTGTAGATCTCGAGACATTGAGGGTACGCGGGTTAGCTTTCGCAGATGACAAGATTGTTATGGCAGATTCAATCGAGGACTTGCAAAGAATACTGAATAAACTGAATACAATCATGAAGAACATGGGCCTCAAAATTAACGTAAATAAAACAAAAATCATGGTGTTTGAAGGAAAAAGTGAAAAAACAATGTGCAACATTGTCCTAAATAATGAGAGATTAGAACAAGTTGATAAGTACGTATATCTGGGTAGCCTATTCACTAGCGACGGAAAGATAGTTGGGGAGTTAGATAGGCGCATAAATGAGGGTAAGAAGGTTATCGGTAGAGCAGGGTCCATTCTCAGAAGTAAAAACATATCAAAAAAAGCTAAAATGGTAATACATAATTCTATATTTGTACCGACTATAATATACGGTAGCGAGACATGGATCTGTCAAGAAAAGGACAAGAATAAAATAAACGCGATTGGCATTAAATCTCTGCGCACAATATGCGGGAAAAAACTGATGGACAAAGTTCAAAACGAGATAATCCTCAAAGAATGTGGTACAGGAGAGACACTAGTTGACATATGGGAAAGAAATCAGTTAAGATGGTTCGAACATGTTGAAAGAATGAAAGATGAACGACTGACCAAACAAGCGTATAAAGGTAAAGTAAATAGCAGTATACTCAGAGGCAGACCGCCGAAACAATGGTTAGAATGTGTGAATGAGTCCCTAATTCGAAGAGACAAAAAAAGCCATAGAAACACAAGAGCTTGCATGAAAAAATGCATGAGCGTGAAGGAAGGTAGAGAAATATGCCAGGACATAAAAGTGTGGCGACAAATAGTTTATAAACAGAGTGACAGTAGAGTGAATGACGCCTGAAAAAAAGGACCCTGGATACTAATGGGCCCAAGTGGGGAACCTCACATAACAACCTTGTGAGGCTCTTCACTTGGGGTGATGGCTCGAGAGATTGATCAGCAACCTAGGTCGGAGCAGTGTTGCGGAACGAACGTGTCATTTAAATAAATAACACGAGAATTCTAGATCAATCTAAAAAATCTATACCCCCTACCTGACATTACTCCTTTCCTCACCGAGCGAGTCACGCCTACCCCGAAAGGGAAATGGCTTAATGGTATAATAATAATAATGGAAAGAATTAATCGGAAGAATTTTCTAGATTCGAAATGAATAAACGATTTTGATTTAGATTAATAATGGAATAACATTATTGGTAGTATAAACGGTTGAATGAGGCACTAGTTGTCAGAAAACAGAAAAGGAAAAATATCATATTTACAGTCGAATTTACAGAACTATTTTATTGGTGCTTTGTGGTGTTGAAGTAGACGTCTACTTCCTGATAAGGTGTTCGATCGGCGGAGTAATGCTTTTCCATCGTCATTCATAATTTGCCTTCTAAATTTTTGTGAGTGTTGCTTGTGTTTACTGCTGAGGTCACGGTTCCCTTTCATTGGGTCCGCTTTCCAATGCGCCGACAGCGTAGCGGCAGCAGAGCCGATATAGTACTACACTATTGTACTTGAAACGGGAGTAGCTCGGGTTGCCTACGCGAAGGGATCTGTATCCCTGTTAACTATTTAGGAACGCTATTTTTCGTTAAAATGCCGAATACTGACCTTGAGGATATAAGCTTAAAGCCCAAATGCAACACATGTGGGGCACAATTCAAAGCATTGCCATCTTCTGTGAATCCTGCAACGAAGCCTACCACCCGAGTCTCTTCTTTCTTCACGGGCGATGTTATTCTTGGCGAAGGGGCCCCAGCATATCACAATTCCCTGTTGAGTTCAACGAAGGAGGATACGTCCCCCACGCAGCCCGCCCCAAAAAATCCAACAGAACAAATCCTTCATCAACAACCTGCTCCTACAACCCTCAGTAGCCAACCTCTTGCTGATCCTGATCATGTTTCCACGATGATCCTAGCCAAACTGAATCTGATCTGCAACCTCCTCGATAAAGTGGAAGCAATTAGAGCGAGAACAGGTAAAACCTTGAAACTGCAAAGTGCTGATTCGGCTTCTGTTTCGGCTCAACTTCATTCTATCACCGTTCAAAACGATAACCTTCTGAGCAAAATTGAGTCGGTGTGTTGCAGAAACTCCAAAGTTGAAACTTCACAAAAGCAGCTAGCTAAAGATAATTCTGCTGAGAAAGCAGCCATCGAAGATATCAAAGTTTCACATGGAGAAAGGTTTATCCACTTGGAAGATGCGATCAGAGACAGAGAAGTAATTATTACGGGTCTTCCAATGTATGCTCACGAAGATCTCACGAGTATTATAAAGAAAATTGGGATTTGACCGGCTCCAAACTGGTTAAGGGGGACATTGAAGATGTCTTTCGCATTCCATCCAAAGCTCAGAATCAGCCGAAACCAATAATCGCTCAGCTATCTAATGCTAGGGCTCGCTCAGACCTGATCTCCTTCAAAATAAAAAACAAGAAATCACTAACGGTCCACGAAATTGATTCTAACTTGGAGGAAGGGATAGTACACGTGAACCAAAACCAATCGATAGATTGTAACTTACGCCTGAAGTCAGTCAAAGAAAAGATGCGTTATGGAAAGCTCGACGGCAAGTAAGTCTGGATCAGAAACGTGAAGGATGCTTCATTTAAACCAGTGAGGGTCCCAGAGGGTGAGGAAATTGACTCTTTCTTGAAAACTCACCTTCATTCAGCATCGACGTCATCCCAGTCCTGACTTGCCTCCTTAAACCAGCCAACTAATGGCTACGTGCCTGATTCTTCGTCGCAACACTACTCTCAGCTTAGACTTTCAGACACCATGGGCCCTTCTCCACAACGTACGTGCCTTAACCTGAGACATCCAAATACTACCGGTATATTAAACACTCTATCTGGCTTAAACTCCTCGAGTTTATATTTCAGCAACTCGTGCGACTCTAGTAGTAGTAGTTTGGGGCCCCTTTCGTACGGACGTCTTTCTCTGTTAATTCTCTTAGTTCTTCGGCCACTGTTTTCGATGTCTCATCTTCGGGTCTTAACCAAACGTCAGCTAATAATTCTAATTTACGATCATTACGTGTAGCACATATTAATGCTAGATCTCTCTTATAGTCCGGGAGCCAGCTGGCATTTTGAGTGACACATTTAAAGAAATCTGAGATTTTCGGCCAGTGTTCATTTCGTGTTGCTAATAAACGATGTGAACGTCAGCTTCCATGGTAGCGGTGAGTGTTCACGTGGGAGCCACCCACACAGGTATAATTATAATTAAAAAAAAAACAAATATGAAGAAAGCTAAGACTTTGTTTGCACGTTTATTATGATGTAAACAAACGGAAAAGAGTAGTCAGCTGAATTCATGGTGGGGGGTTGTACGTCAGCTTCCCGTCCAAACATGCGAAAAATATGCGCTGAATTAAATTATACTAAGAAACGTGAAATTTGGGGAAGTAGTAGTCGGCTTTAATAGTTTCACGAAAAAAATTGTTCGCTAAGTTTTTCACGGTGGAAAAGTGCTCAGCTGAAGACTTAAAGATATGGCGCATGGGTATGCGCGCGGGCACGTAGCACACTTCACTGCATCAGCTGAGCACTTTCCACTGTGAAAAGCTCAGCGGACGATTTTTTTCGTGTAACTTTTACAGATAACTATTGGTTTGTGAAGTTTTAGTTTTCTTGGTTTCCGCTATCTATTAATTTTTATTAATAAAACAGTGCATATATGCACGCGGGCGTGTTTCGCATATTTCACGGCATCAGCTGCTTCTCTCTCACGCTAAATTATGCAATTGATTATATTGAAATAAGTATTTATATTTAACGCATTTATTGAGAAAAATAATTTACAATTAACATTTTTATTTTGAAATACATACGAAGAAGGGGGATATATATAACCGAAAGAGACGGTCCTGTTAGTCAGCTCGGCTATCGTACTCGATCATGAAACTCCGGTGTTTATGAGCGTGCAGCCGAGACGAGGAAATACATCTCTGTACCCATAAATATTTATTTCTGGCATTTGCATGTGTAAATGTTTATTATTTATATTTTGATGTATCCGTCTTTACTGCTGATATTGTCATGTATACATATTTTTAGGTATAATTGAGCGTCAGAGATAAGCAGCTGAGTGAGTTAGGTGCAGCGAGCCCGCGCACATATGCTTACTATTTTATTAATAAAATTCAATAAATATCGGAAACCAAGAAAGCTAAAACTTCGTAAACTAATAGTTATCTGTAACAGTTACACGAAAAAAATCGTCCGCTGAGCGTTTCACAGTGGAAAAGTGCTCAGCTGATGCAGTGAAGGGTGCCACGCGCCCGCGCGCATAGCGATCCGCCGGATCTTTCAGTCGTCAGCTGAGCACTTTTCCACCGCGAAAAACTTAGCGAACTATTTTTTTCGTTAAACTGTTAAAGTTAACTATTACTTCCCCAAATTTCAGGTTTCTTAGTATAATTTCATTCAGCGCATATTTTTCGCATGTTTAGACGGGAAGCTGACGTACAACCCCCCACCATAAAGTCAGCTGACTACTTTTTTCCGTTTATTTACATCATAGTAAACGTATCAAGAAAGTCTCAGCTTTCTTCATATTTGTTTTTTTTTATTATAATTATACGTGTGTGGGAGGCTGCCGCGGCTACACCCACCGCAAATGCGCAAGCTGACGGTCACTTCGTTTAGTAGCAATACTAAATGAACCATAGAGCAAAATCTAAGCTTTCTTAGTTTTGGTCATAAAAAATGGCAGCTGGCTCCCGGACTATTACCAAAGTTAAATTATATTATAGACCTAATTTACCTACATAGGAGATATTATAACTATCTCCGAGTCGTGGCTCCATAAAGAAATTCCCAGTTCAGCGGTGGCGATTAATAGCTTCAATGTGATATGAACGGACCGAAGGAGCCTTGTTGCTCGCAGAAGGGGAGGCGGCGTACTTATCTATATTAGAGACGACCTGCGGTTCGACTTGTTGGTCGATGATTCGATGCCTCTCAGGGGGTGTTTGACAGAGGACATCCCTGTAGACATCTGCGCAATAATAATACACGTTAAAAAAATAAAAATTGGCTTCGTAGCTGTCTACAGGAGTCTTAAGTCGAATGCTGTTTGGAACGACGATTTAGTGGACGTGCTGATTCATGCGAGTGGTGCAGCGGACCATATATTATGTGCAGGAGATTTCAATACCGATGTCTCTCGCACGGACCAGCCAGGTTGGTGGAAGCTTAATGATCTCGCTCGCTCTTTTGCCCTAAATCAGATTATCGATGAACCTACGCGTACTACGGATAATTCCTCTTCAACAATTGATCTAATCTTGATAAGTGAAAAATTACAGTCGTCGCATTCTGGAGTCATTAAATTGTCAAAACCGATTGATCACGATATGTTTTTCTGCATGTTAGATGTGAGGACCGTCTCTAGGCCGGGTATATTCCGCTATGGGAGGGATTTCAAAAGAGTAGATATAGATATGTTCGATGGGGGCGGCAAGAGCGGCGAATTGGGACAATGTACAAATGGCTGAAACGGTTGACAAGGCGAACTACTTCTCTCAAACTGTCCTATCTTTGATAGACTCCTTTTGCCCACTTCGAAAATTCAGAATTGCCAGACCCAAACCTCCGTGGTTCTCAGATGCGGTCAAAAAGATGTCGCGAGCCAGGGATAGAGCACGATCGAAATGGCGAAGGGATAGAACAGACCCCAATCACGCCGATACCTCATCTCAAATACTCCTGGAAAGGCCCTCATCTAAGCGAATATGGAAAAGGGTTGATCAACTGGGAGTTTGGTCTGGGCAGGGAATATGCTCTTGGGGGGACCTCCCCCTTAATCCAACGGAGATCAACAACTTCCTCCTCGATAACCTCCGTCCAGCAACGGCATCTGTCAAAATAATCCAAGATCTCCTAGAGACAGCCGAAGCAAGTAAACGCCAGCCTTTCCGATTCTACGAGATTGACCTTGGTCAGTTGTATGCAGCGGTTAAATCAATTAAATCTACGGCTAGCGGCTCCGATGGTATAAATAGTTCCGCGATTCTCCTCTGTATCCCCTCTTGCTTGCCTGCTTTACTCGAAATTGTGAACTCCTCTCTGAGGACAGCGATATTCTCTGTAGCGTGGAAGGTGGGCATTGTCCGCCCTCTTCCAAAATGTGACCGACCAACTTCCTACAAGGATTTACGCCCGATTACTATTCTTCCTTACCTGACAAAGATCCTGGAAAAAATTTGCCTTCAGCAGCTCTCTCCATACATAAGCAATAATGGGATCCTCTCAAATCACCAGTCCGGTTTCAGGAAAGGTTTCTCGGCGGCTACAACACTGCTCCATGTATCAGACGAGATAGGCCGGTCACTGGACCGTTCGAAAGTCACTATTTTAGCCCTACTCGATCTAACTCGGGCACCCATCCGACCAGTAAGTAAAGGGGTTCCACAGGGTGCCGTTCTTAGTCCGCCTCTCTTCTCTGTTTACACTAACGACCTTCCAAACCCCTTGATGAAATTCCTGTCGATTTTGCAGGCGGTATCCGGGGACAAAGTGAAAGTCACGATCCATATGTATATGGACGACACGCAGGTATATGTCCGCTTCAAACTGGACGATCTAGATCCCGGTACCGCAGTGTTGTCCCTAACTTTGAAATTCATCGCGAGGTGGGCTGAAGAGCGAACTCTTGTTATTAACCCTGCTAAGTCCGTTATTCTTCCTATAGGCAACAAAAGATGCTCGCTTGCCCAACTTTGAGATCGGCGGTTCCTTGTTGTCCATCGTAGCTCAAGCGAAAAACCTAGGTCTTAAAATGCAATCCAGTTGGAGTTTCGAGGATCATGTAACCACTAAAATCAAAGCGGCGTATTTGCGTTTAAGAAAATTGTATCATTTCCGTCGCTCCCTTCCACTCAGGGTAAAACTGTTGCTTTGTCAGTCATTGGTACTGTCTCTTTTTGAATATGCGTATACGACATATGGCCCTTGCCTGAATGCCACTCTGAGAGAGAGGATACAGAGGGTGCAAAATGCGTGCCTCAGATTCACATATGGAATTAGAAAGTACGACCATATTACACCCGCCTTGCAAGAATCTGGCTGGCTGAAAATGAAGCACAGATGGGAAATGCAACTATGTCTCCTCTCGTAAGGCGTTCCAGAATATTTATTTGATATATTGTCGTTTGTAGAAGATAAGCGAGCGAGAAAATCTCTTGCAATGAGATCCGATGGCAAGCTATATGTCCCGCGAGCGAACACATCGAAAGGGGAATCCATCTTTTCCTACGCCGCTCCGCGCCTCTTAAACAGCTTAAAAAACCCGCTGGCTTCTTACTCTATCCCCACTGTAAGGAAGGAAACAACTGAACGCCTTCGCACGGCAACATGATTTGTCTCTTCATAATAAGTAATTTGATTCTTGTCTTCTTTTATCTTTAAGTTCCGTATTTTAATATAAGTTCTAGAGTATTTCACATTATGGTACCACAATCAGTTTCTATCTATTTCACATTATGGTACCACAATCAGTTTCTATCTATTTCTGCAATGATCTCGAAAACTATATATTCAAGCCCTAGTTTTTAAGTTTCGTTTTTTTACGAAGGAGCAAACTTTTGCTTTCCTCAAATCATCAGGGCTTAATTCAGGTACAGAGGGTTTTATTTTCGCATGCCAGGACGGTGTCATTTCCACCTTAGCATACCGTGAGCGCATTTTATGTCAAAGTTCCCAGTGATAGGTGCAGAGCGTGTCATGCACACGCTGAGTACCTAGAACACATACTATCAGGGTGTCCGACCCACGCAGGACTACGTATATCTCTTAGACATAATGCGGCCCTAAGAGTGCTTTATTACCATCTTTGTCGCTCTTACGGTGTTGGCCGCGACCCTGCCCTGCCGAATGTTCCGAAGGAGATAGAGTCGATTATCCGAAACGAGAAGTGCCAAATTTTCTGGAACTACGATTTTCGGGCAGCAGTCTCCGTTGCGCACTCGAGGCCTGACATTGTTCTCCAAGACTTCGAGAAACGAACTATATTCGTGATCGAATTCTCGGCTCCGTCCGAATACAACATCACTGCAAAGGAGAAAGAAAAAGAGGAGAGGTATCAAGACCTTAAAAGAGAGCTACAACGACTGTACCCAAAATATTCGGTACAAGTAATTGTCCTTGTGATAGGTGCTCTCGGAGGTGCGAAACTATCACTGGTTCGTAACCTTAAAGCCATACCCGCGTGCCAAAAATATGCCAAGGCACTTGCGAGATGGATGCAGAAAGATGTCATCCTTGGGTCGCTTCGTGTCCTCAAGACACACGAGGGTTTCGGCGGCCTGTCGTTGTGATTTTGTCGTTGCCTATGACCACCCATCTCACGGTTGTGAGATGTGGCCATAGGTGTGATTTACCGCGGTGCTACTGGGGCTATTGACATTTTGTTGGATGTCAGTTGCTCTTAGTGGGACCCTGCGGTGGTTGTTTAACTTTTTTTTTTCATTATATATATATATATATATATATATATATATATATATATATATACAGGGTGATCCGCCAATAGTCATAAAGCTTTGAATGTCAAATTCTTTATTAAAAAGCAAACAACAAATCATATTGGCAAAATATTGCGCGAACAATAGTTTTCAAACTATTAAGCATTGTAATTGGCCAATAGAAACTCACTATTTCCGCGCGCCCATAAGCTTCCTGCGCGAACTTTTTTTACCAAGGTTCACTTCAGATCAGTAAAAATCAGCCAGACAATAGAGAAACTGTTACCGAAGCAACATGAAGTTGCAAACCATAGCGCCG